>ML268978.1:0-54830 GCA_005239495.1 Nicotiana undulata
AACTAGGTTTGAATTATAACCTTGAATCTTTGTTATTTCTAGTTTTTGTTTCAATTATTTCAACATTGTAATTTATTGTTTTAATTCTTTGAACATTGTATTTTATTGAGGATTAGGGTTTAGGTCTTGTTTTAATTAGTTTTTTTTAATTAATTTTATTAACTAATTAGTTTAATTAGTGTTGAATTTAGTTTAGTTAGATTTGAATTACACTTTATATTGTCTTGATAGTTTAGTTAGAATTTAGTGTTTAGGATATGATTTGAACTTCTAGGATATGAATTGAAATTTTAGGGTATGAATTGAAATTTTTGGATATGAATTGGACTTTTAGTTTATGTATTGTAATTTTAGTTTATAAATTGAATTTTTTTTATATGAATTGAGCCTTTAGGATATTAATTGAACTTTTAGGATATGAATTGGGCTTTTAGTTTATGTATTGTAATTTTTGTTTATAAATTAAATTTTTTTTATATGAATTGAGCCTTTAGGATATGAATTGAACTTTTAGGATATGAATTGGGCTTTTAGTTTATGTATTGTAATTTTTGTTTATAAATTGAACTTTTTAGATATGAATTGAGCCTTTAGGATATGAATTGAACTTTTAGGATATGAATTGGGCTTTTAGTTTATGTATTGTAATTTTTGTTTATAAATTGAACTTTTTAGATATGAATTGAGCCTTTAGGATATGAATTGAACTTTTAGGATATGAATTGGACTTTTAGTTTATGAATTTGAATTTTAGTTTATAAATTAAAATTTTTGGATATGGATTGAGCCTTTAGGATATGAATTGAACTTTTAGGATATGAATTGGACTTTTAGTTTATGTATTTGAATTTTGGTTTATAAATTGAAAATTTTGGATATGAATTGAAATTTTAGGATATGAATTGAACCTTTTTGATATGAATTAAAATTTTTGCGTATGAATTGAAATTTTAGGATATGAGTTGAACCTTTAGGATATGGAATTAATTAACTAAAAAAAGATTAGGATATGAATTAACTAAATTAATTTGTTCATGTTTTATTTGTATAGATGGAACAACGTACTTGGATGTACAATAGGAATTATCCTAGTCGGCGGGGATTGCGGGAGGATTTTGTAGAAGGGGTTGATGACTTTATTAGACATGCAATGGAACTTCCACCATACCAACGTGAATGATTAATTAGGTGTCGTTGTGTTAGATGCGACTGTATGAGGTTTGGAAAACCGGAGGAAGTTAAACTTCATCTTTATAGGAAGGGGTTTATAGCGAATTACTTTGTGTGACTAATAATGGAGAGTTCGATGGTAGCAATGGGAGATTTCATAACATGGTTGCGGGTGAAAGAAGTGTAACGACGCGACCGGTCGCTTTGCATTATCAGACCCTGTTCCCCTAAATGAAACTTCCCATAGCGACTTATTATGATTTATGACTTGCGTGGGCGGGTGGTCCGGGATTCGGAAGTGTTTAGAGTGGTATAGGAACACCTAGTTCCTTAAGGTTGGCCTTTTTGGCCAAGTTTGACTTCGGTCAACATTTTGAGCAAACGACCCCGAAATCGAGTTACGACGGTTCCGGTAGCTCCGTATGATGATTTCGGACTTAGGCGTATGTTCGGAATGGGTTTTGGATGACCCGGGGCGTTTCAGCGCCCAATATCGAAATAAGAGTTTCCTTAAGTTTGAAATTGGGTTTGGAACGTGTTTTTGTGTTATCGAGGTCCGAACAGAATTTCGAGACCGGGAATAGTTCCGTTATGTCATTTATGACTTGCCTGCAAAATTTTGGTGTCATTCCGAGTTGTATAGGTCGGTTTGGTGCATTGATATCGAATTCAAAAACTTGAAGTTCTTCAGTTTTGATTCTAGGGGTTTTGAGGGGTGATTTTGGGTTTTAGCGTTGTTTTGAGTATTCTGAAGGCTCGAGCGAGTCCGTATTATGATTTGGGACTTGTTGATATATTTGGACGGGGGCTCGGGTGGGACCAGGTGCCTCTCGAGCACCAAACAAGCTCAAAAACCAGCTGAAATAGTTGCTGTTGCACCTAATCTGGTGTGACCGCAGGTGCGGTTGCCCAGACGCAGGTGCGGGACCGCTTCTGCGGTCCCAGCATCGCAGGTGCGACCCCTAGGCGGTCTGCCCAGTTATCACAGGTGCGGACTCCTACACGCAGGTGCGAGCCCAGGCCTTTGTCCCACTTTCCGCAGGTGCGAGGCCGCAGGTGCGGAACCATTGTAGGCAGTGTGTTCTTTTAAAACACGAGAAATGTCCATTTTTCCTAATTTCTTCCTCCATTAGATACCTTGAGAGCTTGGGAAAATTTCTCCACGACCTTTCTACTGAAGAGGTAAGTGAATTATACCCTAGTGTCAGTTTAATACTTGAATTTCTAGTTAAATTAACTACTTAATTAGTGAAAATCAAGAAATTAGGTAGTAACCTAGGGCTTTCGAGAAATTTGAGAATTTCCCATGAATTGGCTATGAAATCAAGTAAAAATCATATATTAACGATCCTTAGGTTATGGGTGAGTGTTTCCTTCGATAATATTCGGAATCCGAGTGTGCGGGCCCGGAGGTGAATTTTGGGATTTCTTCAAGAAAGATGAATTGGCTAAATAAGTAGGGGAATTCCATGCTTTGAGTATAATTTGATATATTTACGTAACTTTTGATTAGTTTCGAGTCCTTGGGAGACGAATTCGGAGTTTCGGGCGCATTCTTGACCCGGGGAGTAGATTCGACACGAGGTGAGTCTCCTTTGTATCCTTGTAAGAGGGAATTGTCCCCATAGGTAATCTAAATGCTATGTGTTGATGTTTGTGGGGGGCTACGTACGTACAAAGTGGCGAGAGTCCGTACGTAGCGGCTATTATTGTTATGTCCGGGTAGTTAGGCCCACATCATGCCTTATATTCTTCCTTGTAATGAATTATATGTTATGAACTCGTGTTATATGTAGTATTGTTTCCCTGAGATTTATGGAATTGGATAATTGAAAGGAATTGGTTATGGAAAGTAAATTTTAAGGATTTTGTGTGTGCATGTGACCGCTTCGCAATTTACATTCCGCGGGCGGAGTGTGATTTCCCCCACTCTCATGGGAACGGGCCGTACGCCACGGCTGATTGAAAGATGCACTTATGGTTCAGGTCTCGACCCTCGGCAGTGCACATATATGATTATGGCAAGATGCACTTATGGTTCGGGCCGTTCGACCCTCGACAGTGCACATATATGAGTATTTTTATGGCTCAGGCCGGTTGTCCTTATTTTGTATGCGCATGATAAATTGTTACTGCTTTCGTGGATATTGATTTAACAGATAGTTGGGGGAAAATGAAGTAGTAGCTGTTTATTTACTTCCAGCATTTTACTTGGATTTTGTGCCTTATATATAATTGTTGCTTCACTACCTTTACATGCCTACCGTTTTCATCATATTCTGTTATATTATATTATTGGACCTTAGTGAGTGTCAAGTCGACCTCTCGTCACTACTTCGTCGAGATTAGACGGGATACTCACTGGGTACATATTTATTTATGTACTCATGCTACGCTTATGTACTTAATTGTATAGGTTCTGAGGCTGGTGCATCTGATTATTAGACCGGAGCTATATTCTGATTATAGTGGACCTGACTTCACGATGAGATGCTTCTTCTGACGATCCTCGGCAGCACTATGGAGTTTCTTTTGCTTATTTCCCATCTATTTCTTTTAGACAGTGGGACATTCTGTTAGTACGCCCGTACGACTTGTGACACTAGTTCCTGGCACACACGTTGTAGTTACCATGGATTATGGTCTGTATATATATTGGCTCACGCCTCCTTATGACTGCTTTTTGTTTAAAACTGGTTAATTATCCTTTTCAGTTAATGTTTTAAGCTTTAAAACTTGGTATATGTTAAGATATGTAGTCAAAAAGAAGGAAACTTAGTAAATTGAGTGTTGGCTTGCCTGACCCTGCTGCTGGGCGCCATCACAACCTGAGTTAGGATTTTGGGTCGTGACAACATGGTATCAGAGCTCTAGGTTCACGAGGTCTCACGAGTCACGGGCAGGCCCAGTATAGTCTTGCGGATCGGTACAAAGACGTCTGTACTTATCTTCAGGAGGCTATGGGGTGTTAGGAAACTTCTTTTTATTCATATTCTATCGTGCAGTTGATGGTGTACTAAAGGCTCATTCTTCTAAAAAGGTGGGTCGAGGGCCGAGCCTCGACTGTACATGTAAGTTTTCACTTTTCATTAAGTATTTTGATTTACTTTTATATAAATTTTGAAATACTAATTCAATGTAATTTTTCTTATAGGGTCGCTTCACAGCTGACGTGGAGGAATTCATACGCAGTCAGCCACCTAATGAGTCGGGCGAGGCAATCCAACTTTCGGACGAGGATGCTGAAAGAATATGGATGGAGGTTGCTGGCGGTGCAAAATGGGGGAAGGTATACGGGCTTCCTACTAAGAAATTCTATCGCTATCAGTGTGGAATGCAAGGAATATGGACTTCCTCGCAAGGCGAGCAACTTAATGGGGAGAGCCTCTCCGCTATGCGGGAGACTGTGACAAAGCTCACAACCGAGCTAGAAGCGACCAAGGAAAGAGAAAAGCTTAGAGATGCTCAGTACATTGGCATGCAAGCTCAGCTCAAAGCTCTCCTAGCTTCTGGAGCTTTTCCAATTCCCCGGTCTCGCGAGTCATCGCCAGAGGCTCAACTTGAACGTGCGCGTCCCTTTCGTCCTCCCCGTGCTCGTTCCTCCCGTCCTCCCCGTGATCGTTCTTCCCGTCCTCCACAAAATGACCCTTCTCATTACCGTCTTGTTAATGAAGATTCATCAGACGGTGATGATAATGATGTTGAACAAAACAGTCCTTGCGTACTTTTATATACTTTGAACTAGACAATAGAACCGGCTTCGAATGGGCTTGTAATAAGCGTTAACTTAGTTTTGTTAGTTTAATGTGTTAGCTTTATTGAACTTTATACTTTAGTGGTTTTAATGTTGTTGTTGTTGTTGTTGTGTTGTTGTTGGTTTTGTTGTTGGTATTGCTGTTGTTGTTGCTTGTAATAGGGAATTTGGTATGCTGGCAGGTGGTATAGTTGCCAAAACAGGCATTTTCTGCCAAAATTATACTTTGGTCGCTTTTCTATTTTAAAAAATATATTTTTTGGGCAATAGCGACCAAGGTTGGTCGCTAATTAACCTAGATTTCCTAAAAAGTGACCAACTTTGGTCGCTATTCTATTAAAAAAAAACAGGAAATTAGCGACCAATTTTGGACGCTTATTTAAAAAAAAATTTAAATTCTTGAAATTAGCGACCAATTTCGGTCGCTTATGATTAAAAAAATTTAAAAACATAAGAAAAAAGCGACCAACTTTGATCGCTATTTTCCACATTTTAAAATATAATATTTGGTTTAGCGACCAAAGTTGGTCGCCATATTTTGAATAATAATAAATAAATAAAACGTAATTTAAATATAGAGACCAACTTTGGTCGCTAAATTTATATTATTAAAATATTAAAGCGACCAAAGTTGGTCGGTATATTGTTTTATCCGGAATACTTGGTCCTTTATTAGCGACCAACTTTGGTCCCTAAGGTAAAGGGACCAACAAAATAGCGACCAAGTCAGTTTGGTCGCTTTTTGGTCGCTTGTTGTGGTCGATTTTTTCCGGATTTGTATTAATGGCATGTTCTCATTGACGATATTATTGCATTTTCTCCCAAATTAATGGATTTATTCCGAATTCTTGTATATAATTTTCCCATAAATTTAATGTCTTTATTTCTTCCTATAAATGATAGACTGAAGATTTACGTTGCAACGCACTTACATAAAACCTAGTATATATATATATATGATTCGAGTTACAGACCAATAAAGGCCAAGTCCAGTCCAACACACTTGTAAGGGTAGTGGAATAGGAGGAAATAAGATGGGGAAGTGCACAAATAGCCATATTTAGGACCCCTATTTAAAATATAGTCAAACTTTTCAATGTTTAATTGCCTTAAAATCAACTTTTGATGTTAAAAAACGCGGGTCTGAAGTCACACAAGTAGTCTGAAGTTTGCCAAAATTGATTGAACTTTAAATACTTTTATTAAAAAAAAAATGAATTTGATTTAAATAGAGGTACTCAAGGCGGCTACAAGATCTCATTTGTACAAGCAAGATTCAACACAAAGCCTCATTATGCAACACTAGGTTCTATATTTCTGTGAGTTGCAAGTATTCAGCACTTGCATATTTGTGTTAATCAACTCCATATTTTCAAATGATGCTTCAATGGTGTACAACCCTTTAATTAGAATGTCAAAGTTCGAGCTAAGATCATTTCTATAAATTAAAAAGAACACTTTGCTATGTACGTATATTTAAATATGTGAACTTCAATATTCCCTGTAACGTGATTTGCCTTACACGAAAAGAATTTTCACATCAAATTCTTCCTTTCTTTGCTTTCTCATTCAGCAAAAGATAACCCCACCATTTTCAACTCATCCCTTCCTTCATTAACTCAATTCCTATAGGTATCTTGCTACCACTTCCCTCAACATACTCATCTTCACTTGCAATCCAACACATTCTTGCTCTTAAACTTAGGACACGATGAGTATTTATTCGCACTTAGTGTTTATATACAATTAAAAAATTTAATCTTAGCAATTAAAAGTTAAACGTGTATATCTCACTTAACCATAATTAAGTGATACACGTGTTTTGTATTCATTTGTTTGACGTAAACATGTGTAGATAATTTTTTCAGAATGTGACACCAAAGGCTAATCCAGAGTGTAATATACAGGTTTATGAGAACCCAATAATTTTTGTCAAAATATTGTATATGTATTAATAAAATCCACTAAATACCTTAAAATTTGACTTAGAATAATATACACACTAGTTCGAATTCTGAGATGGTTAGAAAGTCATAAATTTCAAATTTGAAACCCCTTTATGTGACGTACTGAAGAGAGCCAGCCTTTCCCTTTTTAAACACCTCTCGAAGCAATATCCATCACTTGTTCTTTTGTAATTCCATTCTCTCTCGTGGGGTTCATATATACACACACACTAAAGTGACTTCATACCAGAATTATTTCTCTTTGTATACGGCTAAGTCACGTCATTAGTTTAATGTGACAACATCAAAAAATTGTTTAATCTCTCTTACGTGCAGCCAAACTTGACAGGTAAACACACACTTAGTGCCATTAATCTTGTTTGTGTTCAACATTGCGCGGATAAAGTTACCTATCATGGTTTTGAGAAAGATCACAAGGAGAGTCAAAACAATTGTCACAACACCTTTCAAGAAACATTCCAAACCTCCTATACAACCAGAGCCACCACCTCCACCAAAATCCCCTGAAATGTCTCCACTTCAACCCCAAATTAGGCCAATTTCACAGCCTTTTCTCTTTCCAACAACAAAATCCACTGTCCTTCCTGATCCATCAGCATACTTTGCTCATCATCTTTTATCATCTCCTTTGCCTACTAATTCTTTCTTTCAAAACTTTGTGCTAAAAAATGGTGATCAGCCTGAATATATTCAACCATATCTCATCAAATCATCAAATTCATCTCTCACTCTTTGTTACCCACCTCACTTCCATAATCCTTCTTTCATTTACCAAATATTCAATGCTGATATCACTATTGGTATATTAAATAATCCTAATCCAAATGCACCCCATGTTATTTCATCATTTAGTGATCTTAGTGTCACTTTGGATCTTCCATCAAGTAATCTTAGGTTCTTTCTTGTCAGGGGATGTCCTTTTGTTACTTGTAATGTCATTGGTAATGTTGCACTTAGAATTTCTACGATTCACGCGATTCTTGAATGTTCTTGGAATGCTACTCTCACTAAATATACCATTAAGCTCAACAATGGCCAAATTTGGCTTTTGTACGCGTCTTCACCTATCAATTTGAGCAATACTGATTTGAATAATATCACTTCTAGTGAGTTTTCGGGGATAATAAGGATCGTTCTTCTGCCAAATATTGAAAACTCATCAGTTCTTGATCGGTTCAGTTCTTGTTATCCTAAATTTGGTAATGCTGTTTTCAGTCAGCCATTTAGCTTGGAGTACAAGTGGGAAAAGACTGGCTGGGGAGACTTGTTGATGCTAGCTCATCCCCTTCATCTCCAGTTGCTTTCGAATCGTTCAGTTATTATTTTGGAGGATTTTAAGTACAACAGTATTGATGGTGAGCTTGTTGGTGTTGTTGGAGACACATGGTTATTGAAGAGTGATCCAATTTCTGTAACATGGCATTCAATTAAAGGTGTAAAAGAGGAGTCTTGTTCTGAAATAATTGATGCTTTGAATAAAGATGTCGCGGACTTGAATTCAACGTTAATCTCAACATCATCATCGTCTTACTTTTATGGAAAGTTCATTGCAAGAGCTGCAAGGCTAGTATTGATAGCTGAAGAAGTTTGTTACCATGATGTTATTCCAACGATCCGCAAATTCTTGAAGGATACAATTGAACCTTGGTTAGATGGGACTTTTGAAGCAAATGGTTTCTTTTATGATCCGAAATGGGGAGGGATCGTAACTAAACAAGGTTCATTTGATTCTGGTGCTGATTTCGGCTTTGGAATTTACAATGATCATCATTACCACATTGGTTATTTCCTTTATGCTATAGCAGTACTTGCCAAGATAGATCCAATGTGGGGGAGAAAGTATAGGCCACAAGCTTATTCACTTATGGCGGATTTTATGAACTTAAGCAGGCGAGAAAATTCACATTATACGCGGTTAAGGTGCTTTGATTTGTGGAAATTACATTCTTGGGCAGGAGGATTAACCGAGTTTGCAGATGGAAGGAACCAAGAGAGCACAAGTGAAGCGATAAATGCATACTATTCAGCAGCTTTAATGGGATTGGCATATGGTGATACTCATCTTGTTGCTATTGGATCAACTCTTTTAGCAATGGAGATTCATTCAGCACAAACTTGGTGGCATGTTAAAGAAGAAAGCAACTTGTATGCTGAAGAATTCGCAAAAAATAACCGTGTGGTTGGTGTTTTATGGTCTAATAAAAGGGACAGTGGCCTTTGGTTTGCTCCAGCTGAATGGAAAGAATGTAGGCTTGGAATTCAGGTTTTGCCTATATTGCCTATTACTGAAGTTGTATTTACCGATGTTCGGTATGTGAAAGAAGCAGTTCAGTGGACAATGCCAGCTCTTGGAAGAAGTGGTGTTGGAGAAGGATGGAAAGGATTTGTGTATGCTTTAGAAGGAATGTATGATAAAGCAAGTGCTTTGGACAAAACTAAGAGATTAACTGGTTTTGATGATGGAAATTCACTCACAAATCTTCTGTGGTGGATTCATACTAGAGATGATGAAGCTGAGGAAGGTGATAGAGGGAACAACTTCTGCTGGTTTCGTCATTACTCTCATTGAATTTATGGTAATGTAACATTGAGTGAATTAAACAATTGTCATTTGTGTTGTCTGTATATAAACTAGAGTCTTATGCTCTTTATATGGATGCTGTAATACTTATACAAATTGTTTGTAAATAAATGATAAAGCTTGGATTTTACAATTTTCAGACCACTGTAAAACTAAAGTTTGTTTCTTCACTAAGCCTATTCTGCTAACGGTTTTCATGACCATGTGGCTTTATGAATGAAAACTGGTCCTTTATTTATGATGATGATCGGCAGAATTGAAGTAGCAATTTATATAAGGAAATTGCTAGAAACTCTGTTTACCCCAAAACAGATGACAATTAAATTTGTACGTGATTTTAAGGATATGTGAATAAATTCAACACAAATAATCAAGAATATTAGGCAAACGAGTTAAAGATAAAATTAGATGAAAAATCAAACCAATTGTGATGTTACAGTCTGACTCGAACTTAGGTTGAACAATAGTTTTGCCCTCGATTGGACCCTTAGTTCGAAGCCAATTGTGAATGAAGAACAATAGTAAAATAAGAACGTTGCAATAGCTAGAAAGCACAAAAATGAATTTGTATAGCCTTGGTATGCGTGTTACAATATTTTTATAATATAAAGAACTTCTCCTTTATATAGTAGAAGAGTTTCATCCCTAGTACCGTTCTAAAACAGATAAAATCTCCCTTTCTCGCGAATTACTGATCCGTAACCGACATCGGGCGAGATCTGCGTCGTGATATCCGGTTAGGTACGGATATCACGACCATCTGCTAGTCGTGTTTGATCGTTTTCCATATCTCCCGAGGTCCTAGAGCTCGTTCTGGGTCCAGGGAGAGTTGCTTTATCACGCCCGACGATGAGCCCATTGTTCATCTTTCATGGGCCACAGTACGAAAGGCTCCCAACCTCGATTTCAACCCCGTGTGTTCGTGCCCTCCTTCCATCTTCTTCACCGCGAAATCGGGGCATGCATTGCCCCCGATTTTACCCGTATACAGATAGTCCCCTCATTTTTTTGAGAGTAGGTTCGCCGGATCGATGGGAAACGAAAAACTAAGCCCCGGTTTCTTCCCTCGGACGTTATAGCTGAGATGACGGGTAAGTCAAAACATCCCATCAGTCGCGTCGTTCTGACTTCGGACACGTGTTGGTCGTCATCTGTTGTCTTCGAATGTGAAGCATCGCGCATCGATTTCTTTTTTCCCCTATAAAATCTTCGACCCTTTATACTTCTTTCACTTTCCTATTCTAGCTTTTACCTTCGAATTTTCTAACGACTTTTAACTTTTTTAAATCTTCATACCCTGCTCCTTGAGCCTTCATATCTTCATCTCTATTCTTCAATCCTTCATATTTGTTCTTGGATTTCAAGCCCAGATCTTCATATCTTCATCCCATCTTCAAATTCTTCAAATCTTCATATTTTCCCAAATCACGATGGCTAAAACTTCAAAGTCAGTGCCTCAGCAGGTTGCCCTTTCCTCTTCCAACCCGGCCGCAGATGCCGAGATGGCCACTCCCGAGGTGGCTCCAGAGTCTCCCATGAATAGCTTTACACCCGGGGGTTGCTCCATCGGGGAGGATTTCAAGGTTGCTCCGTCTATGAAGCTACCCTTCCCATAGTCTGAGAGGACTATAAGCGAGAAGGTAAAGACGTGATCGTCCCCATGCTTAATGACGATATCACTACCCATGTGGAGGGGTATTTAAGTGTCTATAATTTCCCTTTCACGCTAGGCCTGGTAGACCCCGTAATCCTGGATTTTTGCAAGAGGTACGAGGTATGTCTTGGACAAATCCACCCGTCCTTTTGGAGGATCGTGATCCTCTTATTCCATTTCGTGAAAAACACTGAATCTCCCCGTTTCATCCTTGACCACCTACTTCGTTTGTATAGTCCCCGAATTTTTCGAGGGGGACTAATCAAGCTTGTTCGCGAGCGAGCCAGGCCCCCTTCTCAAGCATCGACGAGGATCGAGATCGAGGCTGGCAGGGGAGGTTTGTTCAGGTTATAAACTGAAGACCTGATCCCTCTCGAGTTTCTACCATTCCACGAGAAGTGGAATGCATCTTGTAAGTGTCGTCTTCTTCAAGTATTAACTTCTTCTAGTTATTTCTCTCATTGCCTGTATTACGGCCGTCCAGTTGTTGCTCGAGTTCTTGATGCGATCACCCGACTCAAGGAGTGGATCGAAAGGATTTGTAAGTAGATTCCATACTCCGAGCACACATGGCGCAAACTTTCGAAGGGAAAATGAGAGACCCGTTCTCATGGTAAGGTTCTTCGCTGTATAGTTACCATTACGTCCCCGACTCACATAATGCTAACCTTTTCTCTTCTCTTATAGGTCTTCCTAAGACCACCGAACTTAGGCCGCTGAACGGGGACGAGGATACGTCCATACCCGCCGAACCCTCCTTTATGGGACATCGCGGAGAAGGAGAAAAAGAGTAAAAGAAAGCCCTCGGCTTCCCCAGATCTCGAGATAAAGAGAAAAAAGAAGGCGTCCACCCGGGTCCTGAAGCCTAAGAAGAATACCAAGTCCAGGGTACCGGACCTTGACTTTCTATACCGGCTTACGGATGAGCCCGAAGAAGATGACTTTTTCGTTGCCCATGGATCGACACTCATTGGGAAGGAGACGACGACCAAGAAAGGGGGTCACGAAGATGATCCTCTTCATATTTGGGAAGCCGAGGAAGAGATGGAGGTTGTGACTTCCCAGGAAGCGGTTCCCATTCTGAAGGAGGCGACCGGTGTGATCGACATCATCGAGATGTCCTTTTATACCGATTCCATGCTTAAAGAGGCCAAAGCGGGTAAAGAAAAGTCAAATGAGGGAGTATACGGTACATATGATCTTCTCCACTCCTTCTTCGATGACATGGACATGTCCACATTAGAGGATTTCTCCGAGCTGGTTCACCTAGAGATCCCGAAGAAGGATGTACCCTCGTGAGATGGTAGGCCGAGTTCGAGCCCAAGATTGGTGAAGCAATTCCTCGCACCGAGCGCGGACCCCGAGCGCAAAAGAACAGTTGTTCTCACAGTACCGGAGGATGCCCGGGACCTGTCTGCTCTGATAGGCGTAGCCAACTACCTCTGATGCTTGGTGATGGAGGAGGACCAGACAAAGATGAACGGGGTGGGCACATCAAGTTTCTTCAACGAGGCTCTGAACCGGGTAAGGATCTAACACTTTGGTACCCCTTCATGAATCCCACTTAAGTTTCCCTTTGATGTCTCTTACTAATTTCACTATTTTACAGGCTCCAGTGCTTCACCATGAAACCTTTCTCTGGTACTGATTGAAAATTAATCAGCTCGAGTTCGAGCTCAAGGAGAAGGTCCGGAAGAAGTACATGTACTCTTAGCAAACAACAAGATGAGGCTCTTAAAGACCTCCTGACTCTCTAGGATGAGCCGAAAATAACTCAAAAGGAAACCTCGACCCTGAAGCCGGCACATGCAGACCTGGTTGAGAAGGTAAAGGTCTTTGAAGCTAAAAATGAGCAGGTAGTCATGGTGGCTAACAACACAACTTCGCAGGTCCAACAGAATATAGACTTGATCGACTAGTTGCGGGTTGAGATGGACAAAGTCAAGGCCCATACCGATGTATGGAAAGTCAGGATGGACCGGCAGACCACCGAGAAGGAATCTGCGAAAGCGAAGTTGGCGTCAGTTGAGAACGAACTTCGAGTGGCAAAGGACAAAGCTGACAAGTGGTCTAGTTTGAGCGATGATCTCCGGGCATAGCTGAGCTCGGCCATGGCGAATCAAGATGCCCTCGGAAGAGAATATGCGGCACTAGGGTCCAAATTGGACTCAACCTCTGCTTATGCTGAGGAAATGGTGGCTCAATACAAGGTCGATGTGGAGGCAGTCGAGACTCGCTTAAAGACTAAGACTGATTACATGAAGCAGTTGTCCCAGAGAGAGACCCTCGAAGAGATCCACGCCCGAGGTTTCGACCTATCGACCGAGATCAAAGAAGCTAAGAAGCTCGAGTCCGAGGAAAAGGATCTCGACGAGCCTGAAGGTTCCAAAGGCTTTGAGGGATCTGAGGGTTCCGTCAGTTCCAGCGACAAATCGGGCCCTAGTGAAGACAAGGCATAGGCGCCTTAGTGCTTTTTTAGTTTTTTGTTTTTCCTTGTGTATTTTTTGTTTATTTTGAGGTCGTTCTGTTGGGACTTTGTAAATATATTTTGGAATATATATATGAAATTTATCCTTTCTAGCAATATCGTGTTTTAACTTTCCCAATATCTTCTTGCAATTTTATTCGTGTATTGTTTTTTGGTGTCGTAGCATAGAATTAGATGTAGTTCCGGGGCATTCGTTTTTTGGAAGTTCGAAGCCAGACTTTAATGCAGCTTTGTTCGCTCGAGGCTTTGGAACCTCGGTGATATTGTAGGTTCCCAAGATGCTTAAGTGTTTTTATGATGTTTTTGTCGAGGGTAATTCTTTTAGTCGATTTTGAATTTTTGTAAAGGCATTACTTTCTGGTTTCGGACTTCGGACGTCTCCGAGCCATTTTTATGGTGGTTGTAGCCTTTCATAATTGGGAAGCGCCTAATAGGTTTGGTTCTTCTGGGATTTGGTAGCTCGGGCCGTTCGAATTTTCTTCAGGCGGCAGTCCCCGAGTAGGGGTAGCCCGTGGGCTCAATAATCCCCGAGTAGGGGTATCCCGTGTGCTCTAAGATCCATGATCGAGGAACAAAAAATTCTTAGTAGAAAAAATTTCTTTCATTTCTTAGTATGCAAAGTACATGATAGAAAGTGTATAAAAACTTGTGCCATGGCAAGAATGGATTATGTGGGCACGATTCATACGATCGTTGGCCCTTACAATGAATCTTAATTACCAAGACTTAGCTTTTAGTACACAAAGTTTTCTTTCTCCCTTGCTAAAGACCTTGATGCAAGGGTAATGGCCCCCAGTATTCGAGGTCAAACTCGTGAGGGCTCGGATACGGTTGACCTGAAGCGAACGATCATTGAATTCGGTTTGAAATCGATCTTCGAACCTAAGTTAGCACATTTAACTGTTGCCTTGTTAAAACCTTGTCAAAAAACCTATTTTAGGATAAAACTGGTTCAAGGTAAAAAGACTGCAACGCGTGCTTTCAGTAGTACCGCTTACTTGCATATGTTAGTCTGATTTGTAACATGATTAAAAGGTAATTGAGTTGGTACCTTAGCAGTAGTACCGCTTTAAGTGTGTCATGTTCCAGTTGTTAGGTAGTTGTACGTCGTTTTCGGCTTCGAGCTTATACGAGCCTATGCCGGTTATATCAACAACTCGATATGGTCCTTCCCAGTCCGGTCCCAGCTTCCCCTTGTTCGGGTTCCTGGCGTGTAATGTTACTTTACTTAACACCAAGTCCATGATTTGAATGTGTCAGAGGTTGGCTCTTTGATTGTAGTACCTTTCTATCCGCTGTTTCTGGGCGGCCAACCGGACCAAAGCAGCCAACCGCCTTTCATCCAGTAGTTCCAGGCTCGTGATTATGGCATCGCTTTTTGACTCTTCTATCACATATTGGAACCTGAGATTCGATTCTTCCACTTCGACAGGTATTAAGGCTTCAGCTCCGTAGTGGCCCCGCTACTAGATTTTGAGGCCGTACGGTATGCCCATAGGACTTCAGACATGATTTTCTTCCATTTCCATTTCTCACCAATCAACCTCTTTTTAAGGTTTTGAAGTATGGTCTTGTTTGTTGATTTTGCCTGCCCATTCCCATTAAGGTGATAAGGCCTTGATAGTATTTTTTTTTATCTTGTGATCTTCGAAAAAATTTATTTACCTTGTTGTCGATGAATTGTTTTCCATTATTGCAAACAACCTTGGCTGGTATCCCAAATCGACATATAATGTGGTCCTAGATGAAGTCAATGAATTCTTTCTCCCAGGCTTTTTTGAACGCTTGAGCATCGACCCATTTGAAAAAATAACTGGTCATAAATAATATGAATTGAGCCTTACTGGGTGCCCATGGAAGGGGACCGGCGATGTCCATTCTCCACTTCATAATTGGCCACGGGAAGAAAACCAAGTGGAGTACTTCTCCCAGTTGATGGATCATCGGGCGTGTTTCTGGTAGTCGTCGCATTTTTGCATGAAGTCCT
The DNA here is from genome assembly GCA_005239495.1 of Nicotiana undulata. Lineage (NCBI taxonomy): Eukaryota > Viridiplantae > Streptophyta > Magnoliopsida > Solanales > Solanaceae > Nicotiana > Nicotiana undulata. The sequence goes on from ML268978.1 coordinate 15,602, forward strand.
TCACATCTTTCTCCATTTCGGTACAATAATAGCCGACCTTGATTAATTTCTGAACCAAAGATTTTGCCTCCGACTTCCCGCAAGTGCCTTCGTGAACTTCTCTCAAGGCATATTTGGTATCTTCCGGCCCCAAGTATCTGGCTAGTAGGCTGTCGAATGTTCTCCTAAAAAATGTCCCTTTGACCAAGCTAAATCTGGCAGCCTTGGTACACTGGGTGATACGCTCAATTTACACCTTAAAAGAGTGCAAGCGATCGTTGTCAAATATAGTAATCCAACAAGGTTGGGGTCGAATCCCACAGAGAACAATATGAGGGCGATTAGGAATGCTAGAGAGTTATCACTTATCGCGCAATGCCAAATAATTAAGATTTTGGGTTTTTGTGATAATTGTTTATAGCTAAATGCGAAAATATAAACTAACCTAGAAAGCGAGTAAAATGATCAATGGCAACAAGAATGAATGCATCGGAAATTACACTCAAGTAACGATCCAATGTANACCACGGATAACATTTCTTAACTAGATTTTCCCAAAGACTAACAAGACTTCCTAAATGAATTATTCCTAACCCAATTAGGAGATTAAGCACTTACGGGTTTGGCTACAAGTAGTTCAATCCTATCTCTAGGTAGAATCTATAAAATGAGGATTAAATCCTCGAGTTCTTGTTAATTAATCTTTCCCAACCCCAAATAATCCTTTCCAAAATTAATTCGGAGTTAATGGGCGAGTCCTAGGGTTAGCTAATCCCTTTGGAAACATTAAAGAACAAGAATAATTAAAATAACAAACACCCACTTCACAAATATATGAAAATCATTCAATACATAAGCACAACAAGGTATTTAATCCACACTTTAAACATGAATATTCCCATAAACCATATTCAAGTGTTGGAAAAATACTACACACTTAGATATACAATACAAAACAAGGAAATGAAGAAATAAACATAAATGGGTAAGAAATCCTTAACCACAATGGTGAAATCTTCAAGACCCAAGTGTGTGTGCAAAGCCCTAGCTTCAAAACTTGTTCTTCTCTCTCAAAATTATATTTACAAAACCAAAGATATGCCAAGATATATGCTAGGTCGAGTATATGAGAGTTGGGGATTAAAAATGTGAAATACCAAAACTACCCAGTTTTCGCCCAGATCTTGTTCTCCGCGATCGCGTAACTATGTTTGCGATCGCGTAGGCATTGCTCCTGAAGTTTTGCGATCGCATGACCACGTCTGCGATCGCGTAAGGTTTAGTCCTCAAGTTCTGCGATCGCGTGTATCCTTTTGCGATCGCGTAGTACATTTCAGAGTAGGGGTCACATTTCTTCTCCGCGATCGCATAATCAACTGTGCGATCGCGGTTCACACTCTTGTTGACTTCTGCGATCGCAGGTCAAACCTTGCGATCGCGAATAGCATCTGACTTCAGTCATTTTCCTTCATTTTGGCCTATTTTGACTTGATTTCTTCCATTTCTTCTCTAAATCACACAATACCTGAAAATTGCCAACAAACCTCAGAAAATGTCCTAATTTTCTATCAAAATTACACCAAAGTCTAAATATTGAGAGGAGATAAGTTGGTAAAATACAAACTTATCACTGGGCTCTCGATTCTTTTAGATTCGAGGGATATTTTTCGGTCTTCAAGTAGTCTATATATTTTTTTCTCCAATCTCGAGTTAAACTCGTCAAATTTACTTCGACGTGGCCTTTTTCTATCACTGACTTCACTGTACTACTGTTCTCAAACGTAATTCATCGGCATCGACCGACGACCCCAAGTTAGCCATATCATCGGCCTCGCTGTTCTGATCTACGGGTGTGTGTTGCAGGGTCCATTCCCTGAATTGATACAATGTTACCTGTAATTAGTCTAAATACCTTTGCATCCGTTCCCTGTTTACTTCGAACGTCCCATTAACTTGATTTACCACAAGGATGGAGTCACACTTAGCTTAGATCACCTCGGCCCCCAGGCTTTTAGCCATTCAAGACCTGCAATCATGGCCTCAGACTCGACCTCATTGTTAGTCAATTTCATAGTTCTACTAGAGTGTCTAACTACATTCCCCACAGGCAATTTAATACGATGCGGAGCCCGAACCCCTTTGTGTTCGAGGCACCGTCCGTAAAAAGGGTCCAGGTTCCCGAGGTAGTCCTCGAGGTTAAGAGTAGCTCCCTTTCGACTTTGGGTATTAAGGCTGGTGTAAAGTCGGCCATGAAGTCTGCCAAAATCTAAGATATTATGGCGGTACGGGGCTGATACTCTATATTATACCCATTTATTTCTACGGCCCATTGGTCCAATCGGCTCTAGGATTTGGGTTTGTGCATGATGTTCCTCAGTGGGTAAGAGGTCACGACACATATGGGGTGGCATTGGAAGTACGACTTTAGCTTTCTGGAGGCGGTTATCAAAGCGAGCGCCAATATTTTCAGGTGAAGATACCTTGTTTCGGCCTCGCCTAGAGTTCTACTCACATAGTAAATAGGAAATTGCATACCTTCCTCCTCTCGGACTAATACTCCATTTATCGCTACCTCAAAAACCGCCAAGTAAAGGTACAATCGCTCTTCAACTTACGGAGTGTGCAGCTAGGGCAGGCTTGATAGGTACCGTTTGAGTTCTTCCAAAGCTTGTTGGCATTTCGGGGTCCGGGAGAAATTCTTCTTCTTTTTTAATAGTGAGAATAATGAGAAATTATTATTTATTTTTAACAGTGAGAATGAAAAGATCCTAGGGTGGCTATTCGCCCGATCAGTCTTTGGATGGCCTTCACGTTGTCCACCACGGTGATGTACTATATGGCCTTGATTTTATCGAGGTTGATCTTGATTCCTCGATTGGATACCATGAACCCGAGGAATTTCCTGATTCGACCTTGAATGCGCAGTTCTCTGGGTTCAGCTTCATATTGTATTTATGCAATATGTCGAAGGTCTCCTACAAATGTTTTAAATGGTCATCTGATCACGGGGACTTGAATAACATGCCATCAAAACAAACTTCCATTCATTTTCCTATATATTCTTTGAACATCCAGTCTACTAGGCGTTTATATGTGGCATCAGCGTTCTTCAATCCAAACGGCATTATATTAAAACAGTTAGGTACCAAACTTAGTGATAAAATAAGTCTTTTCTTGATTTTCCGTGTCCATCCGAATTTGGTTGTACCTAGGCATCGATAAATATGAGCATCTAATGCCCTCTGACGCATCGATCATTTGATCGATGTTAGGCTTAGGAAAGACTCTTTAAGGCATGCCTTATTTAGATCTTTGTAATCTACACACATTCTTATCTTATTCCCTTTTTAGGAACTACTACTACGTTAGCTAACCAGTACGGGTATGTAACCTCTCAGAAGGACCAAATTTAAAGGAGTTTGGACACCTCGTCCTTGATGAACACATGCTTGACCTCGGAATACGCCTCATATTTTGTTTAATCGAATGGAACTTTGGGTCCAAACTCAGCTTAGGAGTAGTTACCTCAGGTGGGATCCCTTTCATGTTATGATGGGCCTAGTGAAACAATCTATGTTAGCTTTAATAAAATCAATGAGTTTTTCCCTAAGCTTGGGGGTTAATACCGTGCCCAGGTACACCTTTCGATTCGGTAGGTGTTCGATTAATATGATTTTCTCCAACTCCTGGATCGTCGATTTTGTGGTGTCGGTATCATCAGAAGCTATGAATGATATCAGAACTCCGCAATCCTCCTCCTCGTCTACTCCTCGTTCCTCTAGTTCGGCCGAGACCAGCATCGATGATTGCTATTTAATCTCTTCCTTTTCTGGTTGGCTCCGCATTTCTTGATGCCGAAATCGATGGTATCAAGATTACCTCGCCAAGTGCAAACATCTCTTTTGTGGACGACTATTCTCTGTAGATCGTCTTGACTCCTCTCGACATAGGGAACTTCAATGCTTGAAGTAAGGTCGAGGGTACTGCTCTTATGTTGTGAACCTATAGCCTTCCGATAGGGCGTTGTACCTCATATCCCCTTCGATCACGTATAACTTCATCTCTTGGATCATCGTAGCGGTGTTCACTGGTAGGGTTATCTCCCCTTTAGTAGTTTCGCATACCATGTAAAATCCGTTCAACACCTAGAATGCCAACACTATGTGGTCATATAACCCTGATTGCTCTACGACCCTCGATCTGATGATGTTGGATAAGCTACCTGGATCGATCAACACACGTTTAACTCGAGATTTATTAATAAGTACGAATATTACCAGTGCATCATTGTGAGGTTGTACGATGCCCCCGACATCTTCAACGCTAAATGAAACGGTCCCCTCTGGGACATAATCTCGGGTGTGTTTTTGCCTTGTGATAGATACTTTAGTGCGCTTTATCATTGAGCCTTGTGGGACATTGACCCCTCCAATGATCATGTTGATGATGTGCTGAGGCTCCTCCCGTTCGGCCCGTTTGTTGGCATCCCTGTTCCTGAAGTGGTTTTTGGCCCGATCATTTAGAAATTCTTGGAGGTGCTCATTATTGAACAACGGGGAAACTTCCTCTATCAATTGTCGGCAATCCTCCGTCCTGTAGCCATGAGTGCCATGATACTTACACATCAAGTTTGGATCTCTTTGGGTAGGGTCGGATTGCAATGGTCAAGGCCACTTAGTTTCTTTGATGCACCCGATAGCTGATACGATGCAGGCGGCTTTAACATTGAGGTTATACTTTGATAATTTTGGTGCTTCCCGCCTGTCGAAACCATTTTTTGCTCATCAGACCTCGGGTATTGGTCCCTTGATCGCTTCTTTTTTCGTTACGTGCGGGGTGAAACTCGGACCCATTTCCCCTTTGATCCATGTTGTATGGTTAGTACCAATCTCGGGTCTGCCTTGGTTCATGATCAACGACTCTTTTAGACCTGTCGTCGGCTCTGATGGGATAAAAAGACCCAAAAGGGGCTCCGAGTTGGTTGTCCTCGACTATGATTTTTGGCTGGAATTTGTTGTGGATGTCGGCCCAAGTTACCGCCGGGTACTGTACCAAATTTTGTTTTAGTTGTTGCGAAGACAAGAAGCTTCGATGGTTAAGTCCTTGAGTGAATTCCTGAGCGCCAATCATCCGCAACCGAAGGCAGGTCCATCTATTCCATTTGGAACCTTGACACGAATTCCCTGAGCATCTTGTTATCTCTTTGTTCGACCCTAATGGCCCCGTCAAGGGCCTTCACAAAAGCATCTGCAAGCATAGCAAAGAAATCAATGAAATTTGGGGGTAAGTTGTGATACCATATGTTGATACCCAATTGTTCCCTATAATATTTCAAAATGCATATACACCTTCAAAGCAATGCATTGGCATTAATATTTTCCCATAATTTCTGTATTTTTTAAGGATTTTTAATTAATATCTCAGTATTTTTATTATATAAATAACCATTAATTGCACTAAAAATAATTTTATAACAATTTTATGACTTAATTTTACTATTAATATTTATACTAAGCCTAATTATTTCACAAGTCGCCACATTTACCTTTTTTGGGTTACAATTGCAATAACTTTGCAATTATAGCCCATGTATGCATTATTACATTCTTTTACCAGAAAATAGCTTTTTGTATTTTTAAAATATTGAGTAATTGTTTTAAAATATTTTTATGTATGAAAATCATTTTTTACAATTTGTTAATTATTTTTACAAATTATTTTATCAATTTATTGGGTATTTAACAAATAGCCCTTTTTTAATTCCTTTAATTTTCGGACCTAACTCTTTATACTAGCCCAAACCCTCAAAAATACTAGCCCAATTCACCCCCCCCCCTCAGGCCTAATCGATGCCTACCCGACCCAATACCCCGCCTGATCGTGGCCGTTGATCTTTTAGATCAACGGTCCACATTAATTCTTACATTTTTAATCCTAACCCAAACCCTAACCCCTTCGTTTCTTCCCCTTCCGCCGTCATCGTTTCCCCCTAACCCCTCCATTCTCTCTCAATCACCCCCTAAATTCTAATCGTCGTCACCGGCAAAACTCCCGTCTATGGAGTTTCTGTGTCTTCTCCGACCCTACTAGCCTTCTATATCCCCTGGTCGTGGATTACATGGATTCTTAAAAGAATCTCAAGGAGATTCGACTTGATTCTTTGTCCGAATTTTTTTTACAGGTCTGTCTAGGGCCATTCTCGTTTGTGAGTACTGATTTCCTCTTATTTTTTAGTTTGAATCTATGGTTTTTAACCGAGTTTCTTTCACCTCTGTTGTTTTGAAAACCCTAGTTTTACGACTACTCGAATCTATTCAGATCTTTGTAGATCTGAAACGATTCGAGTATTATCTGGTGTTTTCCCTTGAAGATCTTCTGTTTTGGTTAACTATTTCGATTCCATTTACTTTCTTCTGAAAGTAGGGTTCATCCTGAGTTTCTTCAAAAGGTTTTTTTTAACTTTCAAATGTTTAATCTAATAATTTCTTTACTGGTTTGGTTGATTTTCGTGTATATGCTTAAACCCTAGGTCTTGTTCTATTATTGCACTGATTTTCTTAAATTTTTTCTCGTTATTTGCTTATTTCTGTCAACCCAAAATACTAATTAATTCTATTAGGGATTTGAAATTTTTTTCCTATAAAATTAGTATTCTTTGGGATTTTTACTTAATTGATCTTTATTTGGGATTTGAACAATCTTTCCCGTTAAAATCAGTATTCTTTTGGATTCTTACTTACTTTCCTTATTTGTGACCTTTAATTGGTGTTACTTGCCTTATTCCGAATGATTAGTTTATTTATGGTCAATAAGCGATTTGTTACCTTATTTAAGTCCCAACTAGGGCTGGTAATTGGTCCTCCTTGTGCTAATATGACCTTTCCTGATTCTGTTTCTGCAAATTAATTGGGATTAGCCCAATTAACTGATTGATTATATTTACTTGCTTTATTTATGAACTCTAAATTATTTTTACCTTATTTGTTTTACCTCTCAAAGTGCTATATATACACTCTCATTCTGATTCTTCAAACACGAACAATAAGTTCAAAAAACACACACACACTTTGCTCTCATCTCTCTGCTACTTGTGTTCATTGCTTGTCTAACCGGCTGAAAGACAAGGCTAGACTAGTAAATTCCTGCCTACCTTTCATCTTTTATTTGCTTCCTTTAACTGGTATGTTTCTATTCTTAATGTTATTTATTATACTATGAAGCTTTAACCTATGTGCTCTCTATCGGTTGCTTTACTTCCTATTGAATCCATGCCTCTTCTGTACTAGTCTAACTACTTAAATGTTTAGCTCTGTGCCTTCCATGTTTATTGCTTTAATCAGCATGTCTACTCCTGTTTAAGTTTCACTCTTCCATGTTTATTGCTTTAATCAGCATGTTTACTTCTGTTTGAGTTTCAAATCCTTCCTATTTACTGCTTTGAACCAACATGCTTACTTTTGTGTCCAAGATTCTTGCCTTCCATGTCATGTAACTTCAACTAGTATGGCTACTTTTGTGTAATTGAATTAGTATCTTCCTTGGTCTCAGCCAACATGATCACTTATGTGTTACTGCTTTAATCAGCATAACCACCTCTATATCTAGGTCTATGTCTCACTGTTTCTAATCAACATGTTTACTACAGTGCTTAAATTGTGTGTTTTCTTGTCTCTTGCCTTAAGTCAATATGCTTACTTCTATCATTAGATGTGACTTAGGTGTCTCCTCTTTGAAACCCTAACTCAGTATGTTCTGGTGAATGTTATGAATGTCAATCTACCCCTGCCTACTCCATGTCCCTGTTAACTAGCATGTTTTCCTACCACCGTGTTTCTATGTGCTCCTAATTCAGGATTCATGTGTTCCCAACCCCTACTCCCCTATCTGTGAAAACTGTTTGTTCTCAGCATGCCATATGTTCACCTAGGGTTAACTAATAAACTAAGTTGAATCTGGGTAATGTGAGTCTTTTCTTTGAGGCTTTATGACTATGTTCTGTGTGCTTTTGGTCTGCTGAACCTTTGTTCAGAATGTTTCTAAACTATTTTCACTCCTGATATGTTTTCACTTCTAAACTGTTTTACACTTCTAACATGTTTTCACTTCTAAACTATTTTCACTTCTGAATTGGTTTCACTTCTGATATGCTTCCTTAAAATTATTTCTACTCTTTCAAGCACTATCTTCCACTCCTACTCTTAGAATACTGTCACGACCCGAAATCCAACCTTCGGGCCATGACTGCGTCTAACGTTGAACCCGCTAGACAAGCCAACTTACACAGTTGCATTGACATACTAACACTGAAATAACAGAAATAAATAGAGCGTCTTATATTCCTTTTTAAATGCGGAAGCTGATAAATTCAGAATAACATAATAACACCAAAAATACGATTCGTTTACAATATCCCAGCACCTGGAGTCACTAACTCACGAACTGACTAAGAGGGTAATAAATACAAAGTCTGAAGAAATAATACATAAACTGTCTTAGAACTAAGAAAAAACAAAACAGTTTAGTAGATAAAGATAGAGGAGACGCCAAGGACCACGAACGTCTGCAGGTCTACCTTGGAATCTCCGAAGTGGACTGCAGGATCCTCCCTCAATCAGTGTCCACCGGGTCCGAATGCGGAATCTGCACAACATAGAGAAGTGCAGGTGTAGCATCAGTACAACCGGCCCCATGTACTGAGCAAGTGCCGAGCCTAACCCCGGCTGAAGTAGTGGCGAGGCTAGACACGACAACGATAATCTACCTGTACAGTTCTACCAAAAAATATGGCAAGGAGGTGACAAATATTTAANGTATATGGAATGATTGCCATACAAAATGAAATGAATGGCACGGCATCACCCTTCGTGCATTCTTCTCTTCCTCACTATGCAACATGTAAATATATATGAAGTGATAGCAATAATAAATGAAATGAATGGCACGGCATCACCCTTCGTGCTTTACTCTCTTCCTCACTGTGCAATAATAATTAAAGGAATGATATGAATGGCACGGCATCACCCTTCGTGCTTTACTCTCTTCCTCACATTGCAATAATAAATAAATGAATGGTATGAATGAATGTCACGGCATCACCCTTCGTGCTTTACTCCCTTCCTCACATTGCAATAAATAAATAGTGAATGATATGAATGAATGGAAAGACATCACCGTTCGTGCTTTACTCTCTTCCTAACATTGCAATAAATAAATAATGAATGATATGAATGAATAGCACGGCATCACCCTTCGTGCTTTACTCTCTTCCTCACCCAAGTAATATCAACAACAAATAACAAACTTGGCAAGGAAATCAATTACCGAAATTCAATTCATAACCACCCGACACGGGGAATGACAACCAAAGTCAAACACATTAGGGTCTCAGCTATAACCAATTCCTTACGAGTACATAACTTCCGAAAAGAACTACTTCATGAAACAATAATCATTGAGGTAATAACAAGTAATTTAGGCAAAACGGACTCACGAACATACTTTGACACACAATGCATAGATACTCGACACCTCACCTATGCATTGACCATGATAACACACATAGCACATAGGGCACAATACCTATTCCCTTACCAAAGTTAGGCAAGACACTTACCTCGGTCCAAAAAATACAATTCAAGCCTCTAATACCGCCTTTTCTCTCAAATCCGACTCCGAGACGATAATATCTAATCATAATCAATTCAATATTATCAATATTGACTCATTAATACAATCCCATAGCCTAAATATACAATTCCTAGCATTCTTCCAAAATTTCCAAAATTCGACCCCGGGCCCGCTTGGTCAAAACACGAGGCTCGGACAAAAACCCGATCATCCATACCCCCACGAGTTAGAATATATAATTTATTTTGAAATCCGACCCAAAATTGGGGTTGAATTACCCAAAATTCCCAAAAACCTAACTCTACCCAAAACCCCTAATTTCTACTTTGATTTTAGGATTTTAGGCCTATATTCTAGTGATTAGGGAAGGAAAGTGGAAGAAATTGGTGTTAAGAGCACTTACCCAAATGGCTATAGAGGGGAAAATGGCTTGGAGGTCTTCAATGGAGTTTGAGAAAGAAGGGAATGGTGAAAATTGATGAAATCCCGTATGGTATTCTGTTTTTGGGTATTTAAAATAGCTGGGAAAAATTACATTATGCGTTCGCGGCCCCTTGACTGCGTTCGCATAGGGTTGACCAGGCTGACCTAAGCGTTCGCGAGCCAAGGTCCGCGTTCGCACAGGTCTAACACCCCCAGCTCCCCCAAGCCTTACACTAACCCAGTGCGGACGCACCCCCTACCCCGCGTTCGCACTACCTACAACCCACAACCCTCTGCGTTCGCACCACACTGGGTGCGTTCGCATAGCATAATTTACCCAGCTCCCCCCCAAACCCAACTTTTACTCTATGCGTTTGAATCCCCTTGGGTGCGTTCGCATAGAGTAAATACCTGGACACCAGCAAATTGAAGAAAAACAAGATTTTTCATGCATTTTACACCCCGTTAACTACCCGAAACTCACCTGAGCCCTCGGGCCTCAAAACCAAAAACACACACGACTCCCAAATCATTATACGAACTTGTTCAAGTACTAATACCACCGAAATAACATAAAAATCAATGAATTAAACCTCAAAACTCCTAGAATTTTCTTTAAAACATTATAAGGCTCAATTATTCCAATTTTGATCCGAAACACGTCATTTTAAGTCCGTTTTATACCAAACTTTACAGAATAACTTACATAACATATATTAAACCTGTTCCGGGCTCCAGAACCATAATTCGGGCCCGGTAACACGGTTTTCACATCAATTATCATTTTCAAAAATCTTTATTATTTTCAGAAAACAATTTTCTTTAAAAATTCATTTATCGGGCTTGGGACCTCGGAATTCGATTCTGGGCATACGCCCGAGTCCCATATTTTCATACGGACCCTCCGGGACCGTCAAACCGTGGGTCTGGGTCCGTTTAACAAAAATGTTGACCAAAGTCAACTTTATTCCATTAATTATTATAAAATTCCATTTTCATCAAGTTTTCACATAAAAGCTTCCCTGCAACACGCCCGGGCTACGCACGCATATCGAGGTGAGATTAACGGAGGCTTTCGGGGCCTCAAAACACAGATTTAGCCAAATACACAAGTTGACCTTTTGGGTCATCATTATCTCCACCTCTAAAACAAACGTTCGTCCTCGAACGGACAGAGAAAAGTACCTGAGTCTGAGAAAAGATGGGGGTAACGACTCCTCATATCGGACTCGGACTCCTAAGTAGCTGCCTCAGCAGACTGACCTCTCCACTGAACACGGACCGAAGGATAACTCTTTGATCTCAACCGACGAACCTGCCTAGCTAATATGGCTACCGGCTCCTACTCATAAGTCAGATCCTTGTCCAACTGGACACCGCTGAAGTCAAGAACATGAGATGGATCTACAATATACCTCCGGAGCATAGATACATGAAACACTGGATGTACGGCTGATAAATGCGGTGGCAAGGCAAGTCTGTAGGCCACCTCTCCTACCTTGTCCAAAATCTCAAATGGGCCAATGTACCTAGGGCTCAACTTGCCCTTCTTCCCGAACCTCATCACGCCCTTCATAGGCGACACTCTAAGGAACACCTGATCTCGTATCATGAAAGCCAAATCTCGAACTCTGCGATCTGCATAACTCTTTTGCCTGGACTGAGCTGTACGAAGTCTATCCTGAATAATCTCCACCTTGTCCAAGGCGTCGTGGACTAACTCAGAACCCAATAACCTAGCCTCTCCCGGCTGAAACCATTCGATTAGAGACCGATATCGCCTACCATACAACGCCTCATAAGGAGCCATCTGGATGATCGAATGATAGCTGTTGTTGTAGGCAAACTCCGCTTAGGGCAAGAACTGATCCCATGATCCACCAAAGTCGATGACACACGCTCGCAACATATCCTCCTAAATCTGAATAGTACGCTCGGACTGTCTGTTCGTCTAAGGATGAAATGTTGTGCTCAACTCAATCTGTGTGCCCAACTCTCACTGAAATACTCTCCAGAAATGGGAGGTAAACTGAATACCTCGGTCTGATATAATGGATAGGGGCACACCATGCAATCTGACAATCTCTCTCATATAGATCTTTGCCAAGTTCTCTGCTGAATACGAAACCTACACAGGAATGAAGTGTGCTAACTTGGTCAGCCTATCCACAACAACCCACACTGCATCAACCATCCTCTGAGTCCGTGGAAGCCCAACTACAAAATCCATCGTGACACACTCCCACTTCCACTCGGGAAGCTGAATCTGCTGCATCAAACCACCGGGTCTCTAGTGCTCATACTTAACCTGCTGACAATTCAAGCACCGAGCTACATACGCTACAATATCCTTCTTCATCCTACGCCACCAATAATTCTGCCGCAAGTTGTGGTATATCTTTGCGGCGCCCATATGAACGGAATACCGGGAACTATGGGCCTCCTGTAGTATCAACTCACGAATGCCATCCACCTCGGGTACACAAATACGACCCTGCATCCTCAAAACTCCCTCGGCATCAACTGTGACCTGCTTGGCACGTCCGTGCCGAACCGTATCTCTAAGAGCACATAAATAACGATCATCATACTGACTGGCACGAATACCATCATACAATGAAGAACGAGCAACGGTATGGGCCAAAACACTGCCACACTCAGAAACCTCCAACCTCACAAATCGGTTGGCTAAGGCCTGAACATCCAAGGCAGGAGGTCGCTCTCCAACTGATAAATAGGCAAGACTACCCATGCTAACTGACTTCCGGCTCAAAGCATCGGCCACCACATTGGCCTTCCCCGGATGACAGAGAATAGTAATATCAAAATTCTTCAGCAACTCTAACTACCTTCTCTGCCTCATGTTCAACTCCTTTTGCTTAAACATGTATTGCAAACTCTTGTGGTCAGTGAATACCTCACGGTACCCCATACAAATAGTGCCTCCAAATATTCAAGGCATGAACAATAGCTGCAAGTTCCAAGTCCTGAACTGGATAATTCTTCTCGTGTATCTTCAACTAACGAGATGCATAGGCTATGACCTTGCCATCCTGCATCAATACCGCACCGAGCCCAACCCGTGATGCATCACAATACACGGTATACAGACCTGAACCTGTGGGCAATACCAACACTGGTGCTGTGGTCAATGCTGTCTTGAGCTTCTGAAAGCTCGCCTCACACTCCTCGGACCATCTAAACTGAACACCTTTCTGCGTCAACTTGGTCATCGGGGCTGCTATAGATGAAAACCCCTCCACGAACCGGCGATAATAGCATGCTAGGCCTAATAAACCTTCTTCGGATCCACCTGAATGCCCTCTGCCAACACAACGTGGCCCAAGAATGCCACAGAACTCAACCAGAACTCGCACTTAGAAAACTTGGCGTACAACTGCCGATCTCTCAGAGTCTGGAGAACAACCCGAAGATGCTACTCATACTCCTCTCGACTACGAGAATATATCAAGATATCATCTATAAACACGATTACGAATGAGTCCAAATAAGGTCTGAATACCCGATTCATCAACTACATAAATGCAGCGGGGGCATTAGTCAACCCAAAAGACATCACCAAAAACTCATAGTGCCCATAATGAGTGCGAAAAGCTGTCTTAGGGACATCAGAAGCCCTAATCCTCAATTGATGGTAACCAGATCTCAAGTCTATCTTGGAAAACACCGTAGCTCCCTGAAGCTGGTCAAATAGATCATCAATCCTCGGCAAAGGATACTTGTTCTTAATGGTAACCTTATTCAAATGCCGGTAGTCAATACATATCCTCATAGATCCATCTTTCTTCTTCAAGAACAACACGGGAGCACCCCAAGGAGAAACACTAGGCATGATGAAGCCTTTATCCAACAAATCCTGTAATTTTTCCTTTAATTCCTTCAACTCTGGCGGAGCCATACGATACGGGGGAGTAGAAATGGGCTGAGTGCCCTCAGCTAACTCAATACAAAAGTCAATATCCCTGTTGGGTGGCATACCCGGCAGGTCAGTAGAGAATACCTTTGGAAACTCACGAACAACGGGCATGGACTCTATAGAAGGAACCTCAGCACTAGAATCACGAACATAGGCCAAATAGGCCAAACAACCCTTCTCGACCATGCGCCGAGCCTTCATATAAGAAATAACTCTGCCAGAAGAATGACTAGGAGTCCCTCTCCACTCTAAACGAGGTACTCCTGGCAAGGCTAAGGTCAATGTGTTGGCATGACAATCTAGAATAACATGATAGGGAGATAGCCAATCCATCCCCAATATGACATCAAAGTCGACCATATCAAGAAGCAAAAGATCAACCTGAGTCTCCAGACCACCAATAACTACTAAGCAAGCACGGTAGACTCGATCTACCACTATAGAATCATCCACTGGTGTATACACATGCACAATAATACTCAAGGAATCACGGGGCATACTCAAATAAGGGGAAAAATATGACGACACATAGGAGAATGTAGAACCTGGATCAAATAACACCGAAGCCTCTTGGCTGCAAACTGAAACCATACATGTAATAACGGCGTCAGATACCTCAGCATCAGGTCGGGCAGGAAAAACATAGCACCGGGGCTGAGCCCCTCCAACCTGTACATCTCTGGGTCTACCTGCTACGGGCTGACATCTACCTCTCATGGCCTTCCCTCCACCTCTATGAGTCTGGCCTCCACCTCTAGCACCATGACCACAACCCCTAGCTGGCTGAGAGGGTGGGGGTGTACCTGCTCTGGGAACCATGGCGCGAGAACCCTGATACTGAGGACTACTAGAAGCCCTGGGGCAATACCTCGCAATTTTCCCATGAACACCACAAGAATAACAAGGTCTCTGCTGATGCGGCTGATGACTCTGGACTGCCCCTGACGACCCTGATAACCACCCTGGTAGCTCTGAAGTGGCTGTGCACTGGTAGGTGTATGTAGGGCACCAATTGGGGTTGGCGGTGCACGTTGAGATACCTGAAGTGCCGACTGAAAAGGTCTGGGAGGATAACCTCTGCCAAAAGAATCTCTACCTCCAGATGAGGCTCCACTGAAGCGACCGAAGTGACGGGGCCTCTTGTCAGTCCCCTGACCACCACCCTGTGACAAATTCATCTCAATCCTCCTGGCCACATTGGCCGCATCCTTGAATGAAATATCAGTACCTGACTCCCTGGCCATATGAAGTCTGATGGGCTGAGCTAAACCCTCGATAAATCTCCGCACTCTCTCACGATCAGTGAGAAGTATCATAAGTGCATGCCTGGCTAGAGTGATGAACCTGGTCTCGTACTGAGTGACAGACATATATCCCTGCTGGAGACGCTCAAACTGCCTCCGAAGATCCTCTCGCTGAGTAATGGGAAGAAACTTCCCCAAGAATAGCTCGGAGAACTGAGTCCAAGTCAAAGGTGCAGACCCAACTGGTCTGGTCAAGCAATAATCCCTCCACCAAGTCTTTGCTGCGCCAGATAACCGAAAGGTAGCAAATTCAACTCCGTTGGACTCCACTATGACCATGTTCCGAAGAACCTCATGACAACTGTCCAAATAATCCTGGGGATCCTCTGACGGTATACCAGTAAAAGTAGTAGTGAATAACTTGGTGAACCGATCTAGTCTCCATAGAGCATCTACTGACATAGCTGCACCCTCGGCTGTCGGTGCCACAATACCCGACTGAGCTACTCCAGCTGTCTGAGGTGCTGGAGTCTGAAACTGAGTGGAAACCTGCTCCAGGGTATGAATGACAGGAGTATGGGTCGCTCCCCCAGCCTAGAAACCAGCTGGTGCAGTAGGAAGAAGACCGGCCTGAGCCACACTCTCCATATGTCCCACCAAGAGGACTAGAGCATCCTGAAGCACTGGGGTGGCAATGAACCCCTCTGGGACCTGAGCTGGTCCGACTGTAATCGTCCGAGTAGGAACCTCACCAGAAAAGTCTACCTGTGGGTCCTCTACTGGAGCTGCTGCCCTAGCTCTACCTCGACCTCTAGTACGGCCTCGGCCCCTCGTGAGAGCTGCTATAGGAGGGTCGGGCTGCTGATCGATCAATGAGGAAGCACGCATTCTCGCCATCTGCGAGAGAGTAGAATAGAGATTCAATTAGTATTCAGAACTCAAATGGCACGACAGAGAAGAACAAATGTGAAGAAATTCCTAACTGTGCAGCCTCTGAGGGATAAGTACAGACGTCTCCGTACCGATCCCTCAGATTCAACCAAGTTTGTCCGTGAGTTGTGAGACCCAAGCAACCTAGTGGTCTGATACCAACTTGTCACGACCCAAAATCCCACCTTCGGGCCATGACTGCGTCTAACGTTGAACCCGCTAGACAAGCCAACGTACACAGTTGCATTGACATACTAACACTGAAAAAACAGAAATAAATAGAGCGTCTTATATTCCTTTTTAAATGCGTAAGCTGATAAATTCGGAATAACATAATAACACCAAAAATACGATTCGTTTACAATATCCCAGCACCTGGAGTCACTAACTCACGAACTGACTAAGAGGGTACTAAATACAAAGTCTGAAGAAATAATACATAAACCGTCTTAGAACTAAGAAAAAAACAAACAGTCTAGAAGATAAAGATAGAGGAGACGCCAAGGCCCACGAACGTCTGCGGGTCTACCTTGGAATCTCCGAAGTGGACTGCAGGATGCTCCCTCAATCAGTGTCCTCCTGGGCCCAACTGCGGGATCTGCACGACATCACCCTTCGTTCTTTACTCTCTTCCTCACATTGCAATAAATAAATAATGAATGATATGAATGAATGGAACGACATCACCCTTCGTGCTTTACTCTCTTCCTCACCCAAGTAATATAAAAAACAAATAACAAAATTGGCAAGGAAATCAATAACCGAAATTCAATTCATAACCACCCGACACGGGGAATAACAACCAAAGTCAAACACATTTGCCCGGCAAGGGTCTCAGCTATAACCAATTCCTTACGAGTACATAACTTCCCAAAAGAACTACTTCATGACACAATAATCATTGAGGTAATAACAAGTAATTAAGCAAAACGGACTCACGGGCATACTTTGACACACAATGCATAGGTACTCGTCACCTCACCTATGCATTGAACATGATAACACACATAGCACATAGGGCACAATACCTATTCCCTCACCAAAGTTAGGCAAGACACTTACCTCGGTCCAAAAAATGCAATTCAAGCCTCTAATACCGCCTTTCCTCTCGAATTCGACTCCGAGACGATAATATCTAATCATAATCAATTCAATATTATCAATATTGACTCATTAACACAATCTCATAGCCTAAATATACAATTCCTAGCATTCTTCCAAAATTTCCAAAATTCGACCCGGGCCCGCTTGGTCCAAACACGAGGCTCGGACCAAAATCCGATCACCCATACCCCCACGAGTTAGAATATATAATTTGTTTTGAAATCCGAACCCAAATTGGGTTTGAATTACCCAAAATTCCCAAAAACCTAACTCTACCCAAACCCCTAATTTCTACTTTGATTTTAAGATTTTAGGCCTAGATTCTAGTGATTAGGGAAGGAAAGTGGAAGAAATTGGTGTTAAGAGCACTTACCCAAATGGATATGGAGGGGAAAATGGCTTGGGAGTCTTCAATGGAGTTTGAGAAAGAAGGGAATGGTGAAAATTGATGAAATCCTGTATGGTATTCTGTTTTTGGGTATTTAAAATAGCTGGGAAAAATTACACTATGCGTTCGCGGCCCCTTGACCGCGTTCGCACAGGTGTAACCCCCCAATCTCCCCCAGGCCCTATACTAACCAAGTGCGGGCGCACCCCTTACCCCGCGTTCGCACTGCCTACACCCCACAACCCTCTGCGTTCGCACCACACTGGGTGCGTTCGCATAGCACAATTTACCCAGCTCCCCCATACCCCAGTTTTACTCTATGCATTCGCATCCCCTTGGGTGCGTTCGCATAGAGTAAATACCTGGACACCATCAAATTGAAGAAAAACCAGATTTTTCATGCATTTTACACCCCGTTAACTACCCGAAACTCACCCGAGCCGTCGGGCCTCAAAACCAAAAACACACACGACTCCCAAATCATTATACAAACTTGTTCAAGTACTAAAACCACCGAAATAACATAAAAATCAATGAATTACACCTCAAAACTCCTAGAATTTTCTTAACACTTCATAAGGCTCAATTATTCAAATTGTGATCCGAAACACGTCATTTTAAGTCCGTTTTACACCAAACTTTACATATAACTCACATAACATAATATTAAACCTGTCCCGGGCTTAGGAACCATAATGCGGGCCCGGTAACACAGTTTTTACATCAATTATCATTTTCAAAAACCTTTATTATTTTCAGAAAATAATTTTCTTTAAAAATTCATTTCTCGGGCTTGGGACCTCGGAATTCGATTCCGGGCATACGTCCGAGTCCCATATTTTCCTACGGACCCTCCGGGACCGTCAAATCACGGGTCCGGGTCCGTTAACCAAAAATGTTGACCAAAGTCAACTCTATTTCATTAATTATTATAAAATTTTATTTTCATCAAGTTTTCACATAAAAGCTTCCCAGCAACACGCCCGGGATGCGCACGCACATCGAGGTGAGATTAACAGAGGCTTTCGAGGCCTCAAAACAAAGATTTAGCCAAATATGCATAGGATGACCTTTTGGGTCATCACAAATACCTAGGATTCTGTCCCTCCAATGTGTGTACTGCCTAGGAGTCCATGAGACTCCTCCGAACTCTGACACACTAGGGCTGGCCCTTCCATGCTGCACAATATTTTTGTTGAGGAGTCTTGGTGTGAGCATTCCCCGGGGTCCCTGAGTCCCTTGGGAACTTTGATGCACCAGGATACTCTCTTGGACAATATGAGATCTTGGTACTTTGGACTTGGTTGATGGCCTGGTCCTCCAGGTTCACTTTTGGGCGTATTCAGGCTCCCTATAGCGTAGCATTATTTATTCTATAATTCATTTATCGTATGGTCTATAATAAATAATTCTTGTAAAATAGATATTGGGGATATTAGTAAAATGGGAGGGACTTTTATATATATTTTGTGGGAAAATCGAGTAGAAATCATGCTCTCAGAATTATTATGATTATCTGCTTGCATTAGAAACCATGCTTATAGGATCATTTTTGCTCACTAGAAAACATGCTTATAGGTGTATCATATCATTTGTCCTAAACTTCCATTTCTCAAGATCTGCATACTCATGTCTGCCTAGAAATCCTGTCACTAGGTTGTTATTAATTCTGTCTAATAATCATGTTCATAAATTCTCCTGTGTGCATTAGAAACCATGTTCTAGGACTTTTATTGCACTCACCTAAATACCATGCCTATATCGTATAAAATCAGTAGCAACCATGTCCATAAGAATAAGTATAAAAGCGGTCCCAACACCTAGATATCATGCTTATAGAGCTAAATATATAAAGTCAGTTATGTAATGTTTCAGCACCTAGACATCATGCCTATAGGACATAATGAACCCAAACTGCCTACTTAAAATTGGTCATAGGTTTACTACAATTCTGATTAACAATTAGCTATCATGTTATAGGATATTGCTCATCCTCGCCTAGGCAAGCCTATAGGACAACTAAAATTCTGAAGTTATAAAGATGTGTTTGACTTCTTGTAAATTGCCTTGATTCAGGAAGTGATAAAATCCGTAGGCAAACTGATTAGGCCCTCACTACCTTGATTTAATGAAGTACTGCATATATCCTGTTTTTGTGCTCACCTAGATATCCTGCTTTAGGACCTTTTAAAATGTCCGAAACATTGTTGTTTGAGACGTGCAATTGCTTGCTTATTTGGGGAGGTAAAAGTGAGCCTTTAATTGTTCTTTTATTTGAAAGTCCTATTTTTTTTTGCGTGTCGCTTAGATTTTCTCTTTTTAAGCACCTTAGGAGAGTCTAGAACTGCCTTAATTAGAGGTCCTAAACACCTCCAGGGCCATAAGTAAGGGACGGGTAATGCACACATAGTCTACGTTTAATTAAGAATCGCCTATATAACCACTAAGGGGAGGGTAATTAGGTAGTAAAGGATATGATGACATGTGCGCTAATGCCACGCGTAACACCTCTAATTGAGGAAAGCTTACCGGGTATTGCACATAAGTGATACTATAAGCTAATAAACCTAGGACCCCTTTATGCTTGTTTTTAATCCTTATGTGTTTAAATTGCTTTATTTCCTTATTGACTAATTCACAAAATGAGTTTGACCGGGACCCACTGTTGTGGACCTCAAGGGGTGCCTAATACCTTCCCCTTAAGGTAATTTCAAGACCTTACCCAATCTCTGGTAATGTAAACCGGTTTCATGAGTTATTTGTATTAGGTGCCCTAACGCACCTTAAATTTGTAAGGTGGCGACTCTTCAATTTCCATACCCCTTTACCTAAAGGAAATGAGTTGTCCCAAGAATGTCGAAACTCGGACTCCGCGAAAAGGAAAAAAGGGGCGCGACAACATGGCGACTCTACTAGGGATTTTAGGCTTTTACCATAACAAATTTGCTTTGTGAATTAGTCTAAGCATGCTTTACTCTATTGATACATGTGCACCCTTTCCTTTTCCCTTTATGTGAACGTAATTGCTTATTTTCAAGTATTTATTTCCTTACTACGAAACTGACTTGTCTATTTGTTTTTCTTCTTAACGTCTTTCAATTATAAATACTGTATTTATTGCTTTTCTAACGTGCAAATACGTGACAACATGCTATTTACTGCTGCATAAATCATGCTCAACATCATATTCCACACGTGCGTAATCAATCCTATAGCATTGTTTGATGAGTGGTTGCGATCTTCCAATATATCACCCTTTAAATTCGGAAAGGCTTATTTGCGGTAAAACTAGTCGATCAACGGTGCAATTGACGGTTTTGTGTCTTTCTCCCTCAAGTTATCCGCTTGAGGGTACCAGTCTAGACCCCCATAGCAACCTTACTCTTATTATAACTGTGCATGCATCCTGGTCAAACCTAGCCGGGTTAATATGTTGTCCGCGTAATAACCCTTTAAGACAAGCCTTATCCAAAGTCCACCGGGGTTTCCATAATCCCAACGGACACAACCACGTTTTGTGCATTAATTTTGGAGAACTAAATGCTAATATGCTAATCATGGATGTATAAATAGTCGAATCCAATGGGGGAAAGGGCCTAACCTTCTTGTTTTGCAGAAAATAAGGCACGAGGTCCCCAGATTCGGCATGGTTAGCAACATACCACCACTGCTACTGGACTGGTGGGAAGATCTCTCCTCGAGTGATAAGAAACATGTGAAGAAAGTTCTGGGAAACTTGCCATCCTTATTAGACATTCGACCAAATAACATGCTGATTGAAGCTGCGACCTTATTCTGGGACAGTGAGAGGGCTGTGTTTCATTTTGGGGACATAGAAATGACCCCGCTCTTGGAAGAAATCGGGGGATTTGCTGGGCTACCTTGGGACAGCCCTGGGCTATTAGTACCGGAAAATCGCACTGGTAAGGGGTTTCTAAAGATGATGGGTCTAAAGAAGAATGCTGATCTAGAGTGTCTGAAGAAGTCTTACATACCCTTTGACTATTTGTACGAGAGATACGGTCATATCAAGTCCTATCATATGTTCCATGACGAGTTTTCCATCACTTATCTGGGTCACATCCACCACAGAGTTTTTGTGTTCATTGTATGCTTCTTGGGTCTGATTCCCAATGAAAAGAGAAAGAATTCACACTAGGCTGGCTATGGTCACCAAGACCTTAATGGAAGGAATCGAGGGACAGACATACACCATAATCCCTATGATCATAGATGACACCTACCGGGCTTTGGATCGCTGCCAGAAAGGATTCAAGCATTTCGTGGGTTTCAATCTGCTGCTACAATTGTGGTTATTGGAGCATCTCCAAAAGGGTCAATACCGCCAGGAATTTCCACGAAGGGCGTGGAATGACCATATTGCCTTCCATCATCCTAAGCGGATACTTATATTCCCGACAGGTTTGCTCAACCGAAAAGTGCTAAAGAATGGGTAGAGTTCTTCGACAATTTGACTGAAGAGCAAGTCCAGTGGATGTTTGAATGGTTCCGACGAATTCATCATCAGGTCCAGGGACGCTCCTCACTTAGTATTGATCGGGTTAAGGGGAATACACCCATATGTTCCCATCAGGGTTATGAGGCAATCAGGCAGGAAGCTGGTCGTACCACGGGTTGCAAAGATGAGTCATTTCCGAGCAAATTTTCAGGATGATGACATACCTTAGAGGTGCCAAGCTCAGCATATGTGGCACTACAAGATCATTGTGGAGAAGAATATCATTGATCCAGACATGTATCATGCAGGGTGTGCACCCTTTTACGCGGCGTGGTTTGAGGATAGCCTAGATGAGATAGTGAAGCCAGGAACCGGTCGGGGAAACAAGGTCATAGATGAAGATGCTGAGACCCAAGTCAAATACAACAAATTGCGCAAGAGGATTCATGACTCCGAGGCGGAACATCAGGAGATACACGATACAAACATGAGACTGATCAGTGAATGGAAGGAGATGGATATTACCTCCAATAGAAGGTTAGAATATCTGGAGCAAGGTTTGATGGAGCTGGAGGAAAGGATAATAAAGAGGATCGACGACTGCTAGAATGTTGAAAGAGGCGAGGGAGGACATCTTGCCAGAGCCTACCTGCTGCTGAGGCTGCACGAACTGGGGAACCTTGGTTGACGGAGTTAGAAAGATCAAGTCTGTGGAACATCCTTCTGGGACCAAGTAGACTAGATTTATTTGCTTTTCTAAATGTAATAAGGCCAAGTTCCAATAGTGACTTATCTTTATTATCTTAGTGTCGTTTTAGTATTCGTCTATTTTTATATTAATGAAATGAGGAATTTATTGGCATCTAAGTTCTCCTAATCAACTTGTCACTAGGCCTACCTCGGGCACAACGAGGCTCCCAAATTACGACGCGAATTTAAATTTCTGCCCTATGCGTTTAAATACTGCAAATACTCTTTTCAGAACCCTTATTGACTTGGCTACCTTTTGTTTTATCTTTCTTTCTTTTGATTATTCCCATTCCCCAAAGGTTGGTCGTGCATACTGGCAACATCAGCTTATCACACAAGATTCAGGGCCCCTCTCCCTTCTCCTTCTCCTAGTCCACCAAAAGGAAAAGGAAAAGCAAAGATGGATGATTTGAACGGCACCAGAAAAGAAAACAATGCACATGTTGAACATGCAGAAGCTTCTTATGGTTGGGGTACTTAGGCCCCAAATGCCGCGATTTCACGACTTGAACAAAGAATACTGCAACTCTAGGTTGAGATCGATCATGTCCGAAATTTATCAAACCTATCCTTCACACTCAGTGTCGCATACATAAACCATGCAAACACCCAGAACCCCGCACCACCTCAAAACACACCCAACAAGCGCCCACAGAATCCTCCCGCACCTCACCGTTACACGACCCCGCCACAAAATCAAACTATCCCTCCACAGTACCAGCAAAACACCTGCCATACTCCACATAATAATCTACCAATCATTCCCGAACCCTAGAACTCCACCAAGGATCACCATTATACCCAAACTCCCGGTCACCAAAATAATCATATATATGTGGAAACCCTATCTCACTCCACCAAACCCATATCCTATGCACCGAAATCTGCTGAGAAGGATCTGCTCGTTAGGAACCTGGCCGAGGAGCTCAAGAAGTTGACAAGTCGGGTTCAAGGCGTCAAATGAGTCAAAGGGATAGAAGGTCTGAACTATGAAGACCTATGCATACAACAAGATGTAGAAATGTCAGAGGGTTACAAACCTCCCAAGTCAAAATATTTGATGGAACAGGTGATCCCAGGGTTCATCTAAGGACTTATTCTGACAAGCTTGTAGGGGTCGGAAAGGATGAAAGGATCCGAATGAAGTTTTTCATGAGGAGTCTTACGGGAGATGCTTTGTCCTGGTACATCATCCAGGATCCTAAGAAATGGGCCAGCTGGGTGAGTATGTCGTCTAATTTCATGGACAAGTTCATGTTTAACAAAGAGAATGCGCCGGATGTCTTCTACATTCAGAACTTAAAGAAAAATCCCATTGAGACCTTCCGCGAGTATGCTACTCATTGGAGGTCAGAAGCAGCCAAAGTCAGGCCGACATTGGACGAGGAGCAGATGAACAAGCTGTTTGTCAGAGCACAGGATCCGCAGTACTATGAAAGACTGATGGTTATTGGAAACCATAAGTTCTACGATATCATCAAACTCGGAGAAAGGATTGAGGTAGGCATTAAAAGCGATATGGTGACAAACTTTGAGGCCTTGCAGGACACAAATAAAGCGTTGCAGTCTGGGGGTATATCGAAGAAGAAGGATGCGGGAACAGTAATGGTCGCCCAAGGACCCAAAACTCCACTTGTATATCAAACCTCCCCACTTACATACCAAGCACCTCCACCCACATATCAACCATCACCTCCCAGATATTTCCAACCAGCCATTGCTTACCACACCTATAATTCCCAACCATCTCACTTTCAGTCACCTCCAACTCGTCCAAACTACCTAAGACCCCGACCTAACTTTGATCGCAGACCACCCAAACAATACACTGTCATTGCTGAACCCATTGACCAGCTGTATGAAAGGTTGAAGGTTGTTGGTCACGTCACTCCTATCCCTGCTGTGTCCATGGAGAACTCATCCCAATGGGTCAACCCAAATAAGACATGTGCATATCATTCTGGCATGAAAGGGCACACCATTGACGAGTGCCGAAAACTAAAGGATAAGATCCAGACCTTGATTGGCAATAAAGTCATCCAGGCAAAAGAAGGTACACCCAACGTCCGCAACAACCCCCTCCAAGATCATAGGGGTGAAGGTATCAATGTGATAGAGACAGATGAGGAATGGGATCCCGAGGGATCAATTGGACTTATCAAAGAGGGTGACGATCCTAAGAAACTCGCAGTCAAACTCAATCCCATTATAGTGCAGATACAGCCTCTAGTGGAAGTTGAGGTAACTACATCAGTCCCATTTGAAGTTGAAGTAGCACCCCCCGCAGCTGCACCTGTTCCATTCGAGGTGGAAGTAGCCACACCATTCACAGTAACGGTGTCAACCACGCCGCCTTTCAACACCAAGGTTGTACCCTGGGATTATGCGGCTGAAGCTAGAAGAAAAAGAAATACCAAAATAGAAGAATCCGGCGCTACGCACGGAATAACCAGAATAGGAAGAGTCTATACACCGGAGCATTTGGGAGAATCCAGCAAGCAGGCCTCTAACAGACCACCCGTTATTGAAACAGGCCCGGATGACCTCTGGAGGAAAGTGCAAGCAAGGGAGTATTCAGTCATCGATCATCTGAACAATACTCCTGTGCAGATATCTATCTTGTCTCTGCTATAGAATTTAGAAGCACACAGTATGATCTCTTAAAGGTGTTGAGTGAAGCATACGTACCTAACAACATCACTGGCAGAGAAATGGCCAATATGGTGGGGAAGGTGTTGGAAAGTCACAAAATCACCTTCCACGAGGATGAGTTGCCACCCGAGGGTTTGAATCACAATAGGGAACTGCATATTACAGTGCAATGCGAAGACAATTTCATTGCCAGGGTTCTGATCGATGGCGGATCCAGTCTCAATGTTTGCCCATTGACAACACTGAAGAGGTTGGGCAAAGTCCTGTATGAGATATGAGAAGGGACTATACATGTGAAGGTATTTGATGGGTCTCAGAGAGCTACCATCGGAGAAATTAATCTCTGTCTGCAGATGGGGCCTACATGGTTTGACGTCGAGTTCCATGTGTTGGATATATCTGCATCATACAGTCTGTTGTTAGGACGACCATGGATACATGCCGTTGGGGATGTAGCATCAACCTTGCATCAGGCAGTGAAGTTTGAGTGGAACCACCAAGAAGTAATTATCCATGGAGATGGGAGCAACCCCATTTACACCCGGCAAACCATCGCGGTGGTTGAAAATAGAAGAAGGCTAGGTGGAGAGACTTACCATCATATCGAGCAGGTAACCGCGATCGACAAAGATAAGTGATGGGATAGCAAGATATCAAGAATGATGAACTGGAGAGGGTATGAGCCTGGCAAGGGTCTTGGTAAAAATCTTCAGGGCATTACCAAGCCGATACAGCCAAAGCGCCATGGTACCACTTTTGGGCTGGGATATCAATACACCTGGTAAGAGTATCAAGATTGGTCCCCACCATGGCGTGGTCCGTACTATCCACTTGAGCAGCCTATACCGCACCTGAGTCAGACTTTCCAGCAGACCGACGTCATATGGGGATCATAGGAGTAAGAAGACTTGGAATCCTTGAGGAACCTGTTCCTGGAAGATGATGACATGGATTGCTGCATAGTTGTTGAGGAGGAAGGCCCTACCATCTGAGCTGTGGAAAGAGGGACATTCCTCAAGAACTGTACTGTCACACCATCCAGGGCCCGACGAGTCCTGGAGTAGCAAGAATGAACAACATTATTTATCTTGTTTTCTGGAAAAAAATGATTTTCCTTTTGCATTATGTTTTAAATAATATTTCCAATGTTCCAAAACGTTGTTTTGATTATTAAGAAATCACATTTGTTTGACGCTTTAAATGAATTGATGTTTATTCTTAACATTTTCTCTCATATCTTTATCTATACAGCATTATTATTTCCTGTCTCGATGAACCGACAATTGTGATATATAATGAGGCAACGCAACAAAATGATAGTGACTCGGAAGAAGAGGATGTCATACCCGAGGAAATCATCTGAGAAGTAGAAGACTTTGAGAACAAACCTAAGTCCTACCTAGATGAAACTGAAATAGTCAACTTGGGAGATTCTGAAACTGTCAAGGAGACCCGCATCAGCATTCACTTGTTGCCGTCAGGAAAAGGAGAGTACACACGGTTCTTGAAAGAGTATGAAGACATATTTGCATGGTCATATGATGATATGGCCGGGTTAAGTACATCTATTGTGGCTCGTAAGTTGCCCACAAACCCAATGTGTCCGCCAGTGAAGCAGAAGCTCAGAAAATTCAAGCCTGATATGAGTTTGAAAATCAAGGAGGAGGTTACCCTCTTCCAAACATACACATGTTAATCGACAATTGTGCCAGCCCAAAGGATGATTTCCCACTTCCAAACATACACATCTTAATCGACAATTGTGCCAAGAATGAACTCCAGTCCTTTGTAGAATGTTTCGCCGGTTACCATCAGATTTGGATGGACGAAGAGAACGCTGAGAAAACAGCTTTCATTACACCCTGGGGTGTACTTCTATAAGATGATGTCATTTAGCCTAAAGAATGCTAGGGGCACCTATATGAGGGCCATACCTACCATCTTTCATGACATGATACAAAAGAAGATCAAAGTATATGTGGACGATGTCATCATCAAATCCAAGAAAGCAATGTATCATATAGCAGACTTGAGGAAATTCTTCGACAGATTGCGGAAGTACAACTTGAAACTAAACCCCCCACAAAGTGTGCATTCGGGGTTCCTGTCGGAAAGTTACTAGGATTCATTGTCAACCGCCGAGGGATAGAAAATGATCCGTCAAAAGTCAAAGCCATACAGAAGCTATCACTGCCAAAGAGTAAGAAGGATGTAATGAGTTTTCTAGGATGGCTAAACTACATCAGCCAATTCATAGCCCAGTCCACAGTTATATGTGAGCCAATTTTCAAGATGTTGAAGAAAGATGCTGCAACTAGTTGGACTGAAGATTGTCAAAGGGCTTTCGACAAGATCAAGGAGTACCTATCAACACCACCAGTCTTGGTCCTGCTAGATCCAGGTAGACAACTGCTACTCTACCTTGCAGTGCTAGATGGAGCTTTCGGCCGCGTTCTAGGGTAGCATGACGAGTTTACTCCGTATGAAGCACGGTGCTCTCTGCTGGAATGCACCTATTGCGCTCTGACCTGGATATCTCAGAAGCTGAGGCATTACTTCTGTTCCTACACAACATATCTCATATGAAGGATGGATCCCTTGAAGTATATCTTTCATAAACCCATGCCCATCGGTAAGCTGGCTAAGTGGAAAATCCTGTTGAGTGAGTTCAACATTGTTTGTGTGACTCGGAAAGCAGTCAAGGGACAAGCACTAGCTGATCATCTTGCTGAGAACCCTGTGGAATGAGAATACGAACCCCTAAAAATTTATTTTCCCGATGAAGAGGTACTATTCGTAGGAGAAGACATTGCTGAGTCCTACGACGGTTGGAGAATGTTCTTTGACGGAGCGGCAAACTTCAAAGGAGTCTGCATTGGAGCCATCTTGGTGTCAGAAATTGGCCAACATTATCCAGTATCTACAAAACTCAGATTTCCCTGCACCAACAACATGGCAGAGTATGAAGCTTGCATACTGGGACTCAACATGGCTATTGACATGAATACTCAGGAGTTGCTGGTAATCGGTGATTCAGATTTTCTTGTGCACCAGGTGCAAGGAGAATGGGCCACTAAAACCTCCAAGATATTTCCATATCTGCACCATGTGCAGGACTTGAAGAAAAGGTTCATGAAGATAGAGTTTCGGCATGTTCCCAGGATTCAGAATGAGTTCGGCGATGCATTGGCCACTTTGTCATCAATGAAACAGCATCCCGACAAGAACTTCATTGATCCTATCCCAATAAGGATCCATAGCCAGTCGGCATATTGTGCCTATGTTGAAGAAGAAACAGACAGGAAACCCTGGTTCCACGACTCAAAGAATATTTGGCAAAAGGAGAATACCCCGAGCATGAAAACCATACTTAGAAACGCACACTCCGGAGGTTGTCCAATAATTTCTTCCACAACGGGGGAACCCTATATAGAAGAACGCCTGATTTGGGTTTATTAAGATGTGTCGACGCGAAAGAGGCTTTTAAGCTGTTTGAGGAGATACATGCCGGGACCTTCGGACCGCATATGAATGGCTTTGTCTTGGCCAAGAAGATACTAAGGGCTGGCTATTTCTGGAGGACCATGGAAACAGATTGCATCCAGTATGTCCGAAAGTGCTACCAATGTCAAGTACATGCAGATATTATAAAAGTGCCGCCAAATGAGCTCAATGCAACAAGATCACCTTGGCCATTCACCGCCTGAGGAATAGATGTCATTGGTCCAATCGAGCCCACCGCCTCAAATGGGCATCGGTTCATCTTTGTAGCTATCGATTACTTCACCAAATGGGTCGAAACGGCATCTTACAAAGCAGTGACTAAGCAAGTTGTTGAGGATTTTGTCCGCGACCGAATTGTTTGTCGGCTCGGAGTTCCAGAGTCCATCATCACTGGCAATGCTGCCAATATCAACAGTGAGCTGATGAAATCCATGCGCGAGACTTTCAAAATCAAGCACAAGAATTCCACAGCATATAAACCTCAAATGAATGGAGCCGTAGAAGCCGCCAACAAGAATATCAAGAAGATACTGAGGAAAATGGTAGAAAATCACAAACAATGGCACGAGAAACTACCATTCGCTTTACTGGGATACCGTACCACAGTCCACACATCAACCGGGGCAACTTCTTACTTGCTCGTTTATGGTACTGAGGCTGTTATTCCCGCCAAAGTTGAGATTCCTTCTTTGAGAATCATACAGGAAGCTGAGCTCAACGACGCAGAATGGATAAGGAGCCGTTATGAGCAACTGGCCCTCATAGACGAAAAGAGAATGAATGCAGTATGTCACGGACAACTTTATCATAACAGAATATCCAGAGCCTTCAACAAAAGAGTCAAGCCGAGACAGTTCACATCGGGGTAGTTGGTGTTGAAGAAGATCTTCCCGCATCAGGATGAAGCCAAAGGGAAATTCTCTCCCAACTGGCAAGGTCCTTACATGGTTCACAGAGTATTGACAGGAGGAGCCCTCATACTTGAAGAAATAAACGGAGAAGTCTGGCCAAAACCAATCAACTCAGATGCAGTCAAGCGATACTATGTGTAACTGTTTATGTTTTCCGCAAATGATGTAAATTGAACTATGCTCGACCTGATTCCCATTTAAGAGGGGATATGTAGGCACCTGTCACGCCCCAAACCTGGGAAGGCGTGGCTGGAACCCGATGCCGTAGTGGCCCTAGCGAACCACTCTGTAACTCATTCATTCCTTTTGTAACTATCATGGGCCAACATGGCCCCAACTCGTAATGTACAATTGTAAGTGGGCAAATATTATATCAATAACCATCGTTCATAAAACATGAATACATATGGGTCGCAAGGCCTCTGACATACTATACATAATAAACCTGTGTCTACAAAGCCTCTAAGATTACTTGACATAAAATGGGACAGGGTAACAGCCTACCCATAAGTTTGTAGCAAAACTCTGACATGATGACTTATAAACTCGACTGCACTCTGGATGAGGTGGAGTCTTACCGATCCTTCGCTGAATGCTAACCTCGTATACTATGAGGGCTCGTCAAACTGATTGTCTATACCTGCAGGCATGAATGCAGCGTCCCCAACAAAAGGATGTCAGTACGAATAATGTACTGAGTATGTAAGGCGGAACTGAAACATAACAGTAAGTCAACATTAGTTAAGGACATGGAAGAAACATGGAGTAAAGGACTCAACCTGTAAGTTTGGATAGCTCTGTAAATCATGAAATATTTATAATGTCATGCATATGCATATAAATGTCATGTAATGCATAGGTCTGTACGTACATAACATCATCAAGCCTCTAAGGGCATCCCATCGTATCCTCTCGGCCACTGTGGGCAAATCATCAACGTATACCAGCTGACCAGGTGGTGGTGCGTATATAACGCCATAACCTTTCCCATATCCCATATACATATATATACATACATATATATACGCGTATATAACGCCGTCTGAGTCATGGGTCAATGTACATGTATAAATGCATGAAATGCATAAGAAATACGTTAATAAGATTTTCTCAGAATGCCATACAAATCAATATGTCTTTCGGATAAACATTATCAAATACGTATTTTTCTGGGACCCATGAACAGAAGATAATAATAATTCACATGGGGAATCAAGAATATAGACACCCCTAGTATTCTTATTAATAGAGTAATTTATGAAAACTGTGTGTTTGCTCGTTTCTTCAGTATAATTTGGATCATGCCAAAAAGAAAGAACGGATGGCCTTAACATACTTGAGCTACATAGATCCAAAGCGCGTAACCTAATGAAGTTGAGAACGTTTGCAGGCTCAAATTGAGATGCCGAGAAAAACACTATGTTTTTCTTTTGAAAGATTTTGATCAGCAACTTGATTTTATTTTGAAAAACAAGAATATATCATCTTCTGTTTTACATGCCTACCAATCTCACCTAAAGCCTTCTCTATTGCACCATAAAAGCTTCTAGACTTATTCTGGTGAGACATATGTTCAAAATAATCTAGAAAGGGCTTCAACTGGAATGGCTGGCACAAAAAAGAATTAGTGTTGTCAAAATGCTTAACAAAGAAACAACCCCTATGATAACACTTCCCAACATCCTTCGATGTAGATGGATACAATTCATTCCCAAATTCATAATATACAGCTCCTTATACAATTTAACAAAGAAACAACTCAACATGCATTCCAACTCCTTTGCCCAATGTACCACTATGTTCTCTAATATACAGTTCTTATAATGATATTACAACCTTCTCTATAAAATGCATAATAGTTCCTTAAGTTTTAAAATGAATGGAAGGAGTTGAAATACTGCCACGCCAACTATTACTTTTCAAAGTCTTATTTGATTCATGCCACCTAATTAAAAGTGGCTAAGAGTCACCTATTGAGAAAGTGGCTTGCCGCCACGTCTTTAGGGGTGTTTTAATCTTTATCCTGTGATTTATTAATTAATTAGGTAATGTCCCGCTATCCGATAATTAACCAACTACCCGCATAATTAAGAATTGTCTCAAATTACTTAAAATTCTACTTATTTTTAACACACTTTATATAACTTACTATCATGATCATGTGGTACCATATAAAATAAATACATACACTATTATTTCATTAAAATATCCATGTAAAAATACATGTATTTTCTCAACTTCTAATTTTCTTAATATCATATAAAGAGTACAAATTTTCGTACGCTTAATTCTTAAAATGGTAAAAGGATAACCTTCTTTTCTTGTGAGAAAATAATTTATATCTTTATAATAAAGAAAATCTCATAAACTTTCTCATATTATGTGTATAATTTAAAAAATATTCGAAAGTAGTAATACTAATAACTATATAAAATTATATTTTTAAAACTTTTTACAAAAATGTTCCACTCAATATAAATACCATATAAAAATGTATCTAATGGTATCAAGGTTGTTAAACTTACGGGGTCTTAAGGTCACAAATCCTCTGTAGAAAAGTATGAGATGTAACAGCAACCCTGTGCGTTCGGTCACAATTCAATAAAATCTCTATTTTCCCTTACAATCATAAACTGGGATAGAATTTTGGGGAGGATCCTCAAAATTCCAAAGCAAGTTCAGCTGATCGCAGCATATATAGCAGTCAGAAATGTTTGTCCATTTAACTGGGGTAGAATTTTGAGGTGGACCCTCAAAATTATATAGCTAGAGAAGTCGCAATGTATCGGATCGTGTCACAGTCACCGATTCATCTAACCAATTTCTAAGATATATATTTTACTACGTCTTTGAAAATTATGCATGCTTTTGAAATAACTCTATTTAGAAAACTCTACCCCCAATGATTTGAACAGGATCTCCAGACCCAGCCAGGCAAGTCAAGCAAGCCGACGGGGGCACGAATCAACCTCTACCCCTCTACAGAACTCACGATTTTTCTTTGAATGCAGGAAGAATATGCACGCCTCGAAATCACATCCTTCATAACAACAACGATACTGAATCCGCTTCCAGCTAAGAAATACTCTCCTATTATCTGCTATTTGTTCTACTTTGCATGGGACTAAGCCCTTCCCGAAAATATCTACATGAGACTAAGTTATGTCTCGATCTTGCATGAGGCTAAGCCCTTCCTCTCTATCTGCATGAGGCTAAGCCCTGCCTCTCTATCTGCATAAGGCTAAGCTCCGCCTTCAATTTGTATGGGACTAAGCCCTGTCCCGAATCTCTGCATGAGACTAAGCTCTGTCTCGATCCTGCATGAGGCTAAGCCCTACCTCTCTATCTGCATAAGGCTAAGCTCTACCTTCAATTTGCTAGGGACTAAGCCCTGTCCCAAATCTCTGCGTGAGACTAGGCTCTGTCTCAATCTTACATGAGGCTAAGCCCTGCCTCTCTATCTGCATAAGGCTAAGCTTTGCCTTCAATTTGCATGGGACTAAGCCCTATCCCGAATCTCTGCATGAGACTAAGCTCTGTCTCGATCCTGCATGAGGCTAAGCCCTACCTCTCTATCTGCATAAAGGTAAGCTATGCCTTCAATTTGCATAGGACTAAGCCCTGTCCCGAATTTCTGCATGAGACTAAGCTCCGTCTCAATCTTGCATGAGGTTAAGCCGTACCTCTCTATCTTCATAAGGCTAAGTTAGGCCTTCAATTTGCATGGGACTAATCCTTATCCCGAATCTATGCATGAGACTAAGCTCTATCTCGATCCCGCATGAGGCTAAGCCCTGCCTCTCTAACTGCATAAAGCTAAGCTCTGCCTTCAATTTGCATGGGACTAAGCCCTATCCTGAATTTCCGCGTGAGACAAAGCCCTGCCTCCATATCTGCACGAGACTAAGCTTTTTCTCCCCTGCACTATCTATTTTCTCTTCTTTCGGGCTAAGCACTGCCCTCAACTTCATACAAGACTAAGCCCTGTCTTGTTGCTCCTGACATCATATAGTTGCATCTCATGGGCTGAAATATCGCCAACCTGTCCGAAGGCGCCATAGTTTGAAGGCATCATCCTTATAGCCGGAAGACACCATGCCATGGCCTCAAGATCTCTCAAACCTGCATATCATTATTGAAAGGCGTCATGGTTCGGAGGCGTCAATTTCATGGCTCGAGAACCTCATCTCATGGCCTGCGAATCTCTGATTGAACAATTCATGGCCCGGGGCATCATGGTCTAAGGACGTCATCCTCAACCGTCCAAAGACAATTCTCATGGTCTGAAGGGAATCAACATCATGATTAAATTTATGCACAGATATATGCTCATAGTACATCTTTACTTGCAGGTGATCCGATGAGCAACCGCCATCCCAACAAAAGCAATCTCGCCCCCAGCTCCTTCAACTATCTCAAACTTGACCGCAACCATTTCACCGATCCAAAAATCTTGCGTTCGTCCTTGTGGTAACCTCGTCGGTATGTTCCACCGATGAACCCAGAACTACACACGACCTGATTCCTATAAAACCAGGGATATGTAGGATGCTCGAAAACCAGAGTGCGGCCTAAGTCTCTTAGATCATCCTACTCGGTCAAAATTGGCCATCATATTTTTACCCAACAACTCTTTCATCCTTCCCGGGTAAAGAGGGGCAGCTATTGATACCCAATGCTTCCCTATAATATTATCAAAATGCATATACACCTTCAAAGCAATGCATTGGCATTAATATTTTTCCATAATTTTTGCATTTTAAAGTAATTTTAATTAATATCTCAGTATTTGTTATTATATAAATAATCATTAATTTCACTACAAATGATTTTATAAGAATTTTATGACTTAATTTTACTATTTGTATTTATACTAAGCCTAATTATTTCACAACTAGCCACATTTACATTTTTTGGGTTGCAATTGCAATAACTTTGCAATTATATCCCATGTATGCATTATTACATTATTTTACCAGAAAATAGCTTTTTATATTTTAAAATATCTAGTAATTGTTTTAAAACATTTTTATGTATGAAAATCATTTTTTACAATTTGTTAATTATTTTTACAAGTTATTTTATCAATTAATTGGGTATTTAACAAATAGCCCTTTTTTAATTCCTTTAATTTTCGGACCTAACTCTTTATTCTAGCCCAAACCCTAAAAAATACCAGCCCAATTCACCCCCCATGCCCAATCCATGCCTACCCGACCCAATACCCCGCCTGATCGTGGTCGTTGATCTTTTAGATCAACGGTCCACATTAATTCTTACCTTTTTAATCATAACCCAAACCCTTTCATTTCTTCCCCTTCCGCCGTCATCGTTTCCCTCTAACCCCTCCATTCTCTCTCAATCACCCCCTAAATTCTAATTGTCGTCACCGGCAAAACTCCCGTCTATGGAGTTTCTGTGTCTTCTCCGACCCTACTAGCCTTCTATATCCCCTGGTCGTGGATTACATGGATTCTTAAAAAAATCTCAAGGAGATTTGACTTGATTCTTTGTCCGAAATTTTTTTAGAGGTCTGTCTAGGGCCATTCTCGTTTGTGAGTACTGATTTTCTCCTATTTTTTAGTTTGAATCTATGGTTTTTGACCGAGTTTCTTTCAACTCTATTTTTTTGAAAACCCTAGTTTTACGACAACTCGAATCTGTTCAGATCTTTGTAGATCTGAAACGATTCGAGTATTATCTAGTGTTTTCCCTTGAAGATCTTCTGTTTTGGTTAACTATTTCGATTCCATTTACTTTCTTCTGAAACTAGGGTTCATCATGAGTTTCTTCAAAAGGTTTTTAACTTTCAAATGTTTAATCTAATCATTTCTTTACTGGTTTGGTTGATTTCCGTGTATATGCTTAAACCCTAGGTCTTGTTCTATTATTGCACTGATTTTCTTCGATTTTCTTCCGTTATTTGTTTATTTATGTCAACCCAAAATACTGATTAATTTCTATTAGGGATTTGAACAATTTTTCCTGTTTAAATCAGTATTCTTTGGGATTTTTACTTAATTGATCTCTATTAGGGATTTGAACAATCTTTCCCGTTAAAATTAGTATTCTATGGGATTTTTACTTACTTTCCTTATTTGTGACCTTTAATTGGTGTTACTTGCCTTATTCCGACTGATTAGTTAATTTATGATCAATAAGTGATTTGTTACCTTATTTAAGTCCCAATCAGGGCTGGTAAATGGTCCTCCTAGTGCTAATATGACCTTTCCGGATTCTGTTTGTACAAAATAATTGGGATCAACCCCAATTAACTGATTGATTATATTTACTTGCTTTATTTATGAACTCTAAATCATTTTTACCTTATTTGTTTTACTTAACTAAGTGCTATATATACACTCTCATTATGATTCTTCAAACACGAACAATAAGTTCAAAACACACACACACACACTTTGCTCTATCTCTCTTCTACTTGTGTTCATTGCTTGTCTAGCCGGCTGAAAGCCAAGGCTAGACTATTGAAATCCTGCATACCTTTCATCTCCTATTTGCTTCGTTTAACTGGTATGTTTCTATTCTTAATATTATTTATTATACTATGAAGCTTGAACCTATGTGCTCTCTATCTGTAGCTTTACTTCCGATTGAATACATGCCTCTTCTGTACTAGTCTAACTACTTAAGTGTTTAGCTCAGTGTCTTCCCTGTTTATTGCTTTAATCAGCATGTCTACTCCTGTTTAAGTTTCACTCTTCCATGTTTATTGCTTTAATCAGCATGTTTATACTTGTTTGGGTTTCAAATCCTTCCCGTTTACTTCTTTAAACCAACATGCTTACTTTTGTGTCCAAGATTTTTGCCTTCAACTGTTCTGTAACTTCAACTAGTATGGATACTTTTTTGTAATTGAATTAGTATCTTCTTTGGTCTCATCCAACATGACCACTTCTGTATTACTGCTTTAATCAGCATAACAACCTCTGTATCTAGGTCTATGTCTCATTGTTTTTAATTAACATGTTTACTGCAGTGCTTAAATTCTGTGTTTTCTTGTCTCTTGCCTTAAGTCAGTATGCTTACTTCTATCATCAGATGTGACTTAGGTGTTTCCTGTTTGAAACCCTAACTCAGTATGTTCTGGTGAATGTTATGAATGTCAATCTACCCCTGCCTACTCTATGTCCCTGTTAACTAGCATACTTTCCTGCCACCCTGTTTCTATGTTCTCCTAATTCAGGATTCCTATGTTCCCAACCCCTACTCCCCTCTCAGTGAAAACAGTTTCTTCTTAACATCCCATATGTTCACCTAGAGTTAACTAATAAACTAAGTTGAATCTGGGTAATATGAGTCTTTGCTTTGAGGCTTTGTGACTATGTTCTATGTGTTTTTGGACTGCTGAACCTTTGTTCAGAATGTTTCTAAACTGTTTTTCACTCCTGATATGTTTTCACTTCTAAATTGTTTTACACTTCTAACATGTTTTCACTTCTAAACTATTTTCACTTCTGAATTTGTTTCACTTCTGATCTGCTTCCTTAAAATTATTTCTACTTTTTCAAACACAATCTTCCACTCCTACTCTTAAAATACCTAGGATTCTGCCCCTCCAATGTACACACAAGGGCTGGCCCTTCAACGCTGCACAATATTTTTGTTAAGGAGTCTTGGTGTGAGCATTGCCCAGGGTCCCTGAGTCCCTTGGGAACTTTGACGCACTAGGATACTCTCTTGGACAATATGAGATCTTGGTACTTCGGACTTGGTTGAAGGCCTGGTCCTCCAGGTTCACTTTTGGGCCTATTAAGGCTCCCTATAACATAACATTATTAATTCTGTAATTCATTTATCGTATGGTCCGTAATAAATAATTCTTGTAAAACAGATATTGGGGATATTAGTAAAATGGGAGGGACTTATATATATCTTTTGTGGGAAAATCAGGTAGAAATCATGCTCTTAGGGTTATTATGATTATCTGCCTGCATTATAAACCATGCTTATATGATCATTTTTGTGCACCAGAAAACATGCCTATAGGTGCATCATATCATTTGTCCTAAACTTCCATTTCTCAAGATCTGCATACTCATGTCTGCCTAGAAATCTTGTCACTAGGTTGTTATTAATTCTGTCTAATAATCATGTTCATAAAATTCTCTTGTGTGCATTAGAAACCATGTTCTAGGACTTTTATTGCACTCACCTAAATACCATGCCTATATCGTATAAAATAAGTAGCAACCATGTCCATAAGAATAAGTATAAAAGCGGTCCCAACACCTAGATATCATGCTTATAGAGATAAATGTATAAAATCAGTTATGTAATGTTTCAGCACCTAGACAGCATGCCTATAGGACATAATGAACCCAAACTGCCTGCTTAAAATTGGTCATTGGTTTATTACGATTCTGATTAACAATCACCTATCATGTTATAGGATATTGTTGATCCTCGCCTAGGCAAGCCTATAGGAGAACTATAATTTTGAAGTTATAAAATTGTGTTTGTCTGCTTGTAAATTGCCCAGATTCAGGAAGTGATAAAATCAGTAGGCAAACTGATTAGGCCCTCACTGCCTTGATTTAATAAATGCATATATACTATTTTTGTGCTCACCTAGATATCGTGCTTTAGGACCTTTGAAATGTCCAAAATACTGTTGTTTGAGACGTGCAATTGCTTGCTTATTTGGGGAGGTAAAAGTGAGCCTTTAATTGTTCCTTTATTTGAAAGTCCTAATTTTTTTGCGTGTCGCTTAGATTTTCTCTTTTTAAGCACCTTAGGATAGTCTAGAATTGCCTTAATTAGAGCTCCTAAACACCTCCAGGGCCATAAGTAAGGGACCGGTAATGTACGCATAAAGTACATTTATTTAAGAATTGACTATATAACCACTAAGGTGAGGGTAATTGGGTAGTAGCGAAAATGATGACATGTGCGCTAATGCCATACGTAACACCTCTAATTGAGGAAATGTTAGTGGGTATTGCACAGAAGTGATCCTATACGCTAATAAACCTAGGAGCCCTTTACGCCTGTTTTTAATCCTTATGTGTTTAAATTGCTTTATTTACTTATTGACTAATTCACAAAATGAGTTTGGCTTGGACCCACCGTTGTGGACCTCGAGGGGTTCCTAATACCTTCCCCTCAAGGTAATTTCAAGCTCTTACCCAATCTCTGGTAATGTAAACCGATTTCATGAGTTATTTATATTAGGTGCCCTAACGTACCTTAAATCCGTTAGGTGGCGACTCTTCAATTTCCATACCCCTTTCCCAAAAGGAAATGAGTTGTCCCAAGAATGTCGAAACCCGGACTCAGCGAAAAGGAAAGGGGGGGCGGTGG
>ML268978.1:54902-83293 GCA_005239495.1 Nicotiana undulata
GGGGGGGGGGGGGGGGGCGACACCATATCATTGCTCATTTTGGCATAGTCTTCTCTCTTCTTCAGCAACACCTACTCGATTTCATCATCTTCCAAATCGTTTTTTGTGATAGCGCATAATAGAAGGTCACATGCTCATTCGGATCCGTGGTTCCGTTATATTTTGGAATATCGGGCATACGAAACCTCTTTAGGATTGGCATTGGTGCTCTGCTAGGAACAAATGACTTTTGGATAAATTTCTTGGAATCTGGTTCTTTCAATATTGGGGGTGCCCCCAGGATTTGATCGACCCTGAAATTGTATGTCTCCACCTTTTTGACGTTGGCCTCAATAATCTCGGGGTTGACCCCTGGCTCAGCCTCACCCGGTCTCTCAATGTTTCACTCGTTTCTTCGGGTGCTCTCCCGGGATTGTTCAGGTTCGACCCTGCTAGGGGCGTGGACCTGATCTTGTAGTCGTGCTATCTTTGCTTGCTGAGCCTATAACATTTTGAATATTAGACGCAAGCTTACCCCATCAGTTTCTCCTTCGAGCATTCTCAAGCTGTTGGTCGGGGTCCTGCGCGAACGATATTCTTGGGATCAGTTGGCAGATTGAAGTCAATAGCCACCTGCGAGTTGGCATCAACTGGATCGGCAACTGGGACTCTGTTACGATTTAGGGGGCACCTCATTGCTAGGCACCAGATTATTGTTTTCGCCATGATGGCCAGACTCGTCGTCAACATTAAAGTGGGAAAACTGAGAATTTGACATTTTCAAGCTGACCTGCAATTAAGACTTTAGAGAACAAGCATAAAATACAGTGTGTTATGGAAATTTGTGTCAAACTACCGCTATTATCCTTATCCCCACGGTCGACGCCAAATTATTTACCCTTTAAATGGATAACAATCAAATTTGTATGTGGTTTTAAAGACACAAATAATCAAGAATATAAGATAAACGAGTTAATGATAAAATGAATAATCAAACCAATTATGATGTTACGGTCTGACTCGAACTTAGGTTGAACAGAAATTTTGCCCTCGATCGGACCCTTGGTTCGAAGCCTATTATGAATGAAGAACAATAGTAAAGTAAGAACTTTGTCATAGCTAGAAAGCAGAAAAATGAATTTGTATTGACTTTGTATGAGCGTTACAATGTTTTTTAAAATATAAAAACTTTCCCTTATATAGAAGGCAGTTTCATTCCTAGTACAGTTCTAAAAATTTAAAATTCCCTTTCTCGCGAATTACTGATCCTTAACCGACATCGGGCGAGATCTGCTTAAGTACGGATATCACGACCCTCTATTAGTCGTGCATAATTGTTTTCCATATCACCCGAGGTCCTAGATCTCGTTTTGGGTCCAAGGATCATTGGTTTATCATGCCTGACGATGAGCCCATTGTTTATCATTCATGGGTGTCGGTACGAAAGGCTCCCAGCTTCGATTTCAACCCCGTGTGTTCGTGCCCTCCTTCCGTCTTCTTTGCTAGGAAATCAGGGCACACATTGCCCCCGATTTTACACGTATACAAACTCAAATTCAATGTAAGAAATAGAATTGATACAAGGGAACTTTTCACATATAGAAAACACAACTATACCATCCAACAATTCTTACAACATACAGATGGCAAGGGAATCATTGAACACTTTAAATCTTTGTTATCCATGGACTTGTGGTTGATGTTAATTGTATAATTGTAAAATAAGGGGAAGTCATTATAACATTGAAGAACATATGGCATAAGCGGCAGTGTATGAAAAGATAAGCTTCCAGAAACACAAATCTCTTCAATATATAGCAATGATCTCCCTGGACAAAACAAGATAATAGGTTATATGTATTCTTGTTATGTTTTGATGATCTAAAAAACTTAATGGTAAGAACCAGATAAGGAACCTGGTACTCATCCGCAGGTACTTAAGAATAACAAGTCTCAAGATGGGGACGTGAATCAACTCTTCAAAGTCAAAGAAACAACATAGGTGTCCCGACCCAACATCCTAACTCAGGTCGTGATGGCGCCCAACACCGGGGTCAGGCAAGCCAACACTCAATTTACTAAGGATTTCCCTTGTTTGATTAAACATTCCAACATGTGCCTATTTTTAAAGCTCGAAACATTTATCGAAAAGGGTAATTAACAAGTTTTAACCAAAAACAGTCATAAGGAGGCGTGAGCCAATATATACAGACCCGTAACCGTACATATCTATCACGTGTGTGCCAGGAACTAGTGTCACAAGTCCTACGAGCATACTAACAGAATATACAAAGATATAATACAACTGTCCCACTGTCTGGAAGAAGTCGACGGGAAATAACAAAAGAAACTCCATGGTGCTGCCGAGGATCGTCAGCAGAAGCAGCTCACCGTGAAGTCAGGTCCAGTATATACTCAGAATCGAACTCCGGTCTCATAACCAGATGCACCAGCCTCAGAACCTGTACAATTAAGTACAAAAGCGTAGCATGAGTACATAAATAAATATGTACCCAGTGAGTACCCAATCTAATCTCGAAGAAGTAGTGACGAGAGGTCGACTTGACACTCACTAAGGTCCAACAAAATAATTTAACAAGATATGATATCAGCAATAGGCATACGAGGATGATAAGAACAGTAAACATTAAAGAAAATTGTAATCCAAATAAGTACTGGAAGTAAATAAACAATTGCTCTTTCATTTTCCCCCAAGTATCTTGTCACTTCAATATCATGAAATCTTTAACAATTTAACATGCGCATAAGGAATAAGGACAACCGGCCTGAGCCATCATAATAATCACATTTTTGCACTGCCGAGGGTCGAACGGCCCGAACCATAATTACATCTTTCAATCTTAATGTGGTGTACGGCCCGCTCCCATGAGAGTGGGGGAAATAACACTCCGCTCGCGGAATGTAAATTGCGAAGCGGTCACGTGCACACACAATATTCTTCACAAATTACTTTCCAGTGAACAACTCATTTAATTTATCAAATTCCATAAATCTCAGGAAACAAAGCTACACAAAATCATGAATTCAAGAAGCATATAATTCATTTCTAGGAAAAACACAAGGCATGATGTGTGCCTAACTACCCAGACATAACAATAATAACCGCTACGTATGGACTCTCGTCACTTTGTACGTATGTAGACCCCCCCCCCAACAAAAATTAACACGTAGCATTTAGATCGCCTATGGAGACAATTCCCTCTTACAAGGTTAGAAAGGAGACTCACCTCGTGTCGAACCTACTCCCCGGGTCAAGAATGTGCCCGAAACTCTGAGCTCGTCTCCCAAGGACTCGAAACTAATAAAATGTTACGTAATTATATCACATTATACTCAAAAGCATGGAATTCCCCTATTTATTTAGTCATTTCATCCTACTTGAAGAAATCTCAAAATCTATCCTCGGGCCCGCATGCTCGGAATTCGGAAATTTTTGAAGGAATCAATTACCCATAACCTAAGGATCATTAATATATATTTTTTGTGTGATTCCATGGAAAATTCATTGGAAATTCTCAAAATTTTCATAAAACCTAGGTTACTACTCTAACCCTTGATTTTTCACTAATTAGGTAGTTAATCTAGCTAGGAATTCTTGCATTAAACTAACACTAGGGTAGAATTCACTTACCTTTCAATAGCTAGGTCGTGGGGCTCTTTTCCAAGTTCTCAAGGTCTTTAATGGTGGAAAGAAATGGAGAAAAATGAAAACTTCTCGTGTTTAAAAGAACACACTGCCTACAGTGGTTCCGCACCTGCGAGAAATTGCTCGCACCTGCGGAAATGGGGCAAGGGGCCTGGGCTCACACCTGCAGACAGGAGTCCGCACCAGCGGCTCCGCACCTGCGAGGAATGGGAAGCCCACCTTGGGGTCGCACCTGCGAGGCTGGGGTCGCAGAAGCGGTCCTGCACCTGCGACTGGGCAACCGCACCTGCGGTCACACCAGATCAGGTGCACCAGCAACTGTTTCTGCTGGTCTTTGGCCTCGTTTTGTGCCCGAGAGGAACCTGGGCCCACCCGAGCCCCCGTCCAAATATACCAGCAAGTCCCAAATCATAATACGGACTCGCTCGAGCCTTTGGAACACTCAAAACATCGCTAAAACTCAAAATCACACCTCAAAACCCCTAAAGATCAAACTTAAGAACTTCAAGTTCTAGAATTTGATATCAATGCGCTGAACCGACCTATACTACTCGGAATGACACCAAATTTTGCGAGCAAGTAATAATTGACATAACGAAACTATTCCCGGTCTCGAAATTCCGTTCGGACCTCGATAACACAAAACACGTTCCAAACCAAATTTCAAACTTAAGGAAATTCCTATTTCACTATTAGGCGCCAATACGCCCCTGGGTCATCCAAAACTCGTTCCGAACATAGGCCCAAGTCCGAAATCATCATACGAATCTAACGGAACCGTCAAAACTCGATTCTGAGGTTGTTTGCTAAAAATGTTGACCGAAGTCAAACTTGGCCAAAAAGGCCAACCTTAAG
Source organism: Nicotiana undulata (assembly GCA_005239495.1). Classification (NCBI taxonomy): domain Eukaryota; kingdom Viridiplantae; phylum Streptophyta; class Magnoliopsida; order Solanales; family Solanaceae; genus Nicotiana; species Nicotiana undulata. Next base: position 59,404 of record ML268978.1, read on the forward strand.
GAACCAAGTGCTCCTATAACATTCCATACTCTTCCAAATCCCGAACCACACGTCCCCACAAGTCATAAATCATAATAAGCCGCTACTGAAAGTCTCATTTAGGGGAACGGGGTTCGATAACGCAAAACGACCGGTCGGGTCGTTACATTCTCCACCTCTTAAACAAACGTTCGTCCTCGAACGAGTCTAGAATCATACCTGAAGTGCTTAATAAGTGGGGATAGCTGCTCCGCATTTCCACCTCGGACTCCCAAGTCGCGTCCTCGACTGGATGGCCCCTCCACTGGTCCTTTACGGTAGAAACTCTCTTGGACCTCAACTGGTGATCCTGCCTGTCAATAATAGCAACTGGCTCCTCCTCGTAGCCCAACTTCTCATCCAACCGACTAGTGCTGAAATCAACCGCGTGAGAGAAGTCAGCGTGATACCTCCGGAGCATGGATACATGAAAGACCATATGAACTCCTGATAAACTGGGAGGCAAAGCAAGCTCATAAGCAACCTCTCCAACTCGCCTCAATACCTCGAAAGGACCTATAAACCGTGCGCTCAGCTTTCCCTTCTTCCCGAACCTCAAAATACCCTTCATCAGCGAGACCTTCAATAGGACCTTATCTCCCTCCATAAATGATACATCACGCGCCTTCTGATCCGCATAACTCTTTTATCTGGACTGTGCTGTGCGGAGCCTTTCCTGAATCAACTTTACCTTCTCTAAGGCATCCTTCACCAGGTCAGTGCCATACAACTTAGCCTCGCCAGGCTCAAACCACCCGATAGGAGAACGACATTGTGGACCATACAAATCCTCAAATGGAGCCATCTCGATGCTGGACTGGTAACTATTATTGTAAGCAAACTCGGCCAAAGGCAAGAACTGGTCCCACTGACCTCCAAAATCAATCACACATGCCCTGAGCATATCCTCCAATATCTGAACTGTACGCTCCGACTGACCATCAGCCTGAGGGTGAAATGTTATGCTGAGATCTATATGGGTACCCAACTCACTATGCAATGCTCTCCAGAAGTGCAAGGTGAACTGAGGACCTCGAGCTGATATAATGAACATTGGCATACCGTGCAACCGGACTATCTCCCGAATGTAGATCTGGGCCAACCTCTCAGAAGTATATGTAGTAGCTACTGGAATGAAATGCGCCGATTTAGTCAACCTATCCACATTGACCCAAACCACGTTGACCTTTCGCAAAGTCCGAGGCAACCCAACCACGAAGTCCATAGTGATGCGCTCCCACTTCCACTCAAGAATGATCATCTGCTGAAGTAGGCCCCCTGGCCTCTGGTGTTCATACTTCACCTGATGGCAATTAAGACACCTAATCACATACTCCACAATGTCCCTCTTCATCCGCCTCCACCAGAAATGCTGCTTCAAATCACGACACATCTTCGTAGCACCAGGATGAACAAAATACCGAGAATTGTATGCCTCCTCTAGAATCCTCTCCCTCAGGCCATCAACATTATGAACAGATAAACGACCCTGAAGCCTCAAAAAACCATCCTCACCCATAGTAACCTCCTTGGCACCACCCTGAACTACTGTCTCCCGAAGCTCTGCACAAGCACGGATCATCAAACTGCCGAGCCATAATCTCCCCTAATAACAAAGACTGAGCAACCAAATGTGCAAGAACTAGACGAAGCTCTGAAAGGTCTAATCTCACCAGGCGATTATCCAAGGACTGAATTTCCAAGGCTAGAGGTCTCTCCTCCGCTGCAATGTAAGCCAAGCTACTCTCCGCCTTCCTGCTCAAAGCATCTACTACCACATTTGCCTTTCCCGTATGATAAAAAATGGTGATGTCATAATCCTTCAGCAACTCAAGCCATCTGCGCTACCTCAAATTAAGATCCATCTGCTTGAACAAGTACTGCAAGCTGTGGTGGTCTGTATAAACCTCACAGGACACTCCATACAAGTAATGCCTCCAAATCTTAAGGGAATGAACAATCGCCGCCAACTCCAATCGTGCACAGGGTAATTCTTCTCGTGAACCTTCAACCAGCGCGAAGCATAAGCAATAACTCTCCCCTCATGCATCAGCACATATCCCAAGCCAACGCGTGAAGCGTCGCAATATACTGTATACATCCCAGAACCGGAAGGCAATACTAGAACTGGTGCTGAAGTTAATGCTGCCTTGAGCTTCTGAAATCTCGCCTCACACTCGTCGGACCATCGGAACGGGGCAATCTTCTGAGTCAATCTAGTCAATTGGGCTGCAATAGAAGAAAACCCCATTCACAAATCGGCGGTAATAGCCCGCTAGACCCAAGAAGCTCCTGATATCTATAGCTGAAGTAGGACGCGACCAACTCTGAACTACCTCAACCTTCTTAGGATCTACCTTGATACCTTCTCCGGATACCACATGCCCCAAGAATTCCACGGAATCCAACCAGAACTCATACTTGGAGAACTTAGCATATAGCTTATGTTCCCACAAAGTCTAGAGCACAACTCTCAAATGCTGCTCGTGCTCCCCCAGGTTACGTGAGTAAATCAAGATGTCATCAATGAAGACAATGACAAAGGAATCAATATACGACCTGAACATCCTATTCATCAAGTCCATGAATGTTGCTGGGGCATTAGTCAAGCCAAAGGACATCACCAAGAAATCATAATGGCCATATCTCGTACGAAAAGCAGTCTTCGGAACATCTGAGGTCCGAATCTTCAAATAATGATATCCCGATCTCAAATCAATCTTAGAAAACACCCGAGCACCCTGCAACTGGTCAAACAAATCTTCGATGCGCGGCAAAGGATACTCGTTCTTAATGGTGACCTTGTTAAACTGGCGGTAATCAATACACATCCGCATAGACCCATCCTTCTTCTTCACAAATAGAACTGGAGCACCCCCACGGCGATACACTCGGTCTGATAAACCCCCTTAGCTAGAAACTCCTCAAATTTATCCTTCAACTCTTTCAACTCTTTCAGAGCCATACGGTACGGGGGAATGGAAATAGGCTGAGTGCTTGGAGCTACATCCATGCAGAAATCAATATCACGATCCAGAGGCATGCCCGGAAGGTCTGAAAGAAATACATCAGCAAACTCTCGAACCACTGGTACTGAATTAATCATCAGAGACTCGACGGTGGTGTCCCGCACATAAGCAAGATACGCCAGACAACCCTTCTCGACCATATGTCGAGCCTTCAGGAATGAAATAACCCGACTGGCTGTACTAACTGAGGAACCTCTCCACTCCATCCTAGGCGACTCGGGCATGGCTAAAGTAACTGTCTTGGCATGGCAATCTAGTACGACATGATAAGGGGATAGCCAATACATGCCTAGAATAACCTCAAAATCAACCATGTCGAGCAATAAAAGGTCCGCTCTGGTCTCGAATCCACAGAATGTAACCATACAAGACCGGTAAACCCGGTCTACCACCACAGAATCATCCACAGGAGTGACCCAAGGACTCACGAGGAACATCCAGAAAATGAGCAAATAATGCTAAAACATATGAATAGGTGGATCCTGGATCGAATAACACTGATGCCTCTCTACCACATACTGAAATAATACATGTGATCACGGCGTCTGAGGCCACTACACCTGATCTAGCCGGAATAACATAGAATCTAGCTGGAGCATCGAAAGACTAAGCTCCACAAGAGTGAAAAGGAGCTGACTGACCTCCCCCCCCCCCCCCCCCCCCCCCCCCCCCCCCCCCGACTAAACTCCACCTCTAGGACGACCCTTGCTGACCTGTCCTCCACCTCTAGGTGGCCGGGCTGCTGGTGCTGGACCCATCAGCTGATAACCCTGCTGGACTGCTTTGCCCCATAGCATGGGACAATGCCTCTTCATATGACCTAGATCCCCACACTCATAACAACCTACAGGTACCATAGCCTGTTGCCCCGAAGAAGAACCCTGAATGGCTGGAGAGCGATGTGTACTCTCTGGCATAACATTGAAGTAGGGACTGGAGGATCCCTGATGACTAGAATAACCACTGGGTGAACTTTGAATAGCTGGAGGGCGGTAGGAACGCTCGGGCATAGCGCTGAAATGGGGCCTCGCTGGAACACCTCGGGAAGGTGGTGGGGGTGCTGAATATGGAGGCCTGCTGGGCTGACCTCTACCAAACTGACCTCTTCCCCTAACTAGGGCACCTCTGAAATCTCCGGAGAATCTAGCCCTCTTATCCTGCTGCCCCTGTTCCCTTCTCCTCGACCGATAACCCTCGATCCTATGAGCAATCTCCACCACTAGCTGATAACGAGTCCCCATCTCCACCTCTCGGGCCATGTTGGCCCTAATACCTGGATGCAACCCAGCTACAAATCTCCGCACTCTCTCAACATCAGTAGGTGGTATCATGAGTGCATGGCGTGACAACTCTGAAAATCTAGCCTCATAATTTGTCACTGACATTTGTCCCTGCTCTAGCTGCTCAAACTGATACCGCAGCTCTTCCCTCTCAGAGGGTGGGATATATTTGTCTAGTAATAGCTGAGTGAACTACCCCCAAGTGATAGGAGGAGAATATGCCGGCCTGCTGTGGATATAAGACTGCCACCATCTGCGAGCTCTGCCCTCCAACTGAAAGGTAGTGAAGTCCACTCCATGGGACTCCAGTATCCTCATGTTGTGCAGTCTGTCCCTACACCTGTCAATAAAATCCTGGGCATCCTCTCCCCGCTCACCCCCGAAGACTGGAGGGTGCAATCTGGTCCATCTGTCCAATAACTTTTGCGGATCACCGTTCGCAGCTAGTCTAGGCTCAGGTGCTGCCGCTACAGGTTGGACCCCACCCACAGGCAGTGTACCCGAGGTATGATGTAATGCTGCCGCCTGACCTGCAACCTGGGCGGTAAGGGTCTGGGCTACCCCTCCCGCCTGATATGTGGCAGGATCCGCTGGGAATAAGCCAGCCTGGGACATGGTGTCCATAAACCGCATCATACGACCCATGACCTCCTGGAAGCCCAGCGCCGTCATAAAGTCCACGAGAGAAGGATATGCTGGGGGCACCTCGCCCTGCTCCTCAATGATAGAGTCCTCCTCTGGTGGTGCAACCGGAATAGCTCTGGGATGCCCTCGTCCCCTACCTCAGGCCGGTGCCCTCCCCCAGCCTCTGCCACGCCTCGGACAACGAGGGTAGCCGCATCTCCCGGGTCAGGAATGTCAGTTGCGCGCGTCCTCACCATCTGTGAGAGAATAGAAGGGTGAGATTTAATATACCATTGACTACACGATAGAATATGAATAAAGAGAGGTTTCCTAACACCCTATAGCCTCCTGAAGATAAATACAGATGTCTCTATACCGATCCGCAAGACTCTACTAGGTTTTCCCGTGACTCGTGAGACATACGTGAACCTAGAGCTCTGATACCATGTTGTCACGACCCAAAATCCTAACTCAAGTCGTGATGGCGCCCAAACCTGGGGTCAGGCAAGCCAACACTCAATTTACTAAGAATTTCCCTTGTTTGATTAAACATTCCAACATGTGCCTATTTTTAAAGCTCGAAACATTTATCGAAAAGAGTAATTAACCAATTTTAACCAAAAACGATCATAAAGAGGTGTGAGCCAATATATACAGACCCGTAACCATACATATCTACCACGTGTGTGCCAGGAACTAGTGTCACAAGTCCTACGGGCATACTAACAGAATATACAAAGATATAATACAAGTGTCCACTGTCTGGAAGAAGTAGACGGGAAATAACAAAAAAAATTCCATGGTGCTGCCGAGGATCGTCAGCATAAGCATCTCACCGTGAAGTCAGGTCCTGTCTATACTCAGAATTGAACTCCGGTTTGATAACCAGATGCACTAGCCTCAGAACCTGTACAATTAAGTACAAAAGCGTAGCATGAGTACATAAATAAATACGTACCCACTGAGTATCCAGTCTAATCTCGAAGAAGTAGTGACGAGAGTTCGACATGACACTCACTAAGGTCCAACAAAATAATTTAACAAGATATGATATCAGCAATAGGCATACGAGGATGATAAGAACAATAAACATTAAAGATAACTGTAATCCAAATAATTACTGGAAGTAAATAAACAACAACTCTTTCATTTTCCCCAAGTATCTTGTCACTTCAATATCATGAAATCTTTAACAATTTAACATGCGCATACATAATAAGGACAACCGGCCTGAGCCATCATAATAATCATATATGTGCACTGCCGAGGGTCGAATGACCCGAACCATAATTACATCTTTCAATCTCGCCGTGGCGTACGACCCGCTCCCATGAGAGTGGGGTAAATAACACTCCGCTCGCAGAATGTTTATTGTGAAGCGGTTACATGCACACACAATATTCTTCACAACTTACTTTCCAGTGAACAACTCCTTTAAATTATCAAATTCCATAAATCTCAGGAAACAAAGCTACACAAAATCATGAATTCAAGAAGCATATAATTCATTTCTAGCAAAAACACAAGGCATGATGTGGGCCTAACTACCCAGACATAACAATAATAGCCGCTACGTACGGACTCTCGTCACTTTGTACGTACGTAGCCCCCCCCCCCAAACATTAACATATAGAATTTAGATCACCTATGGGGACAATTCCCTCTTACAAGGTTAGAAAGGAGACTCACCTCGTGTCGAACCTACTCCCCGGGTCAAGAATGTGCCCGAAACTCCGAACTCGTCTCCCAAGGACTCGAAACTAATAAAATTTTACGTAATTATATCAAATTATACTCAAAAGCATGGTATTCTCCTATTTATTTAGTCATTTCATCGTACTTGAAGAAATCTCAAAATCTGTCCCCGTGCCCGCATGCTCAAAATTCGGAAATTTTTGAAGGAATCAATTACCCATAACCTAAGGATCATTAATATATAGTTTTTGTGTGATTCCATGGAAAATTCAATGGAAATTCTCCAAATTTTCATAAAATCTAGGTTACTACTCTAACCCTTGATTTTTCACTAATTAGGCAGTTAATCTACCTAAGAATTCATGCATTAAACTAACACTAGGGTAGAATTCACTTACCTTTCAATAGCTAGGTCGTGGGGCTCTTTTCCAAGCTCTCAAGGTCTTTAATGGTGGAAAGAAATGGAGAAAAAATGAACACTTCCCGTGTTTAAGAAAACACAGTGCCTACATTGGTTCCGCACCTGCGAGAAATTGCTCGCACCTGTGGAAATGGGGCAAAGGGCATGGGCTCGCACCTGCAGATAGGTGTCCGCACCAGCAGCTCCGCACCTGCGGGAATGGGCCCGCACCTGCGAGGAATGGGTAGCCCACCTTGGGGTCGCACCTGCGAAGCTGGTACCACAGGAGCGGTCCCGCACCTGCAACTGGGCAACCGCACCTGCGGTCACAACAGATCTGGTGCACCAGCAACTGTTTCAGCTGGTTTTTGGCCTCGTTTGGTGCCTGAGAGGCACCTGGGCCCACCCGAGCCCCCGTCCGAATATACCAACAAGTCCCAAATCATAATACGGACTCGCTCGAGCCTTCGGAATACTCAAAACAACGCTAAAACTAAAAATCACACCTCAAAAACCCTAAAGATCAAACTTAAGAACTTCAAGTTCTAGAATTCGATATCAATGCGCCGAACCGACCTACACTACTCAAAATGACACCAAATTTTGCGAGCAAGTCATAATTGACATAATGGAACTATTCTCGGTCTCGAAATTCTGTTCGGACCTCGATAACATAAAAACACGTTCCAAACCAAATTTCAAACTTAAGGAAATTCCTATTTCACTATTAGGCGCCAAAACGCCCTCGGGTCATCCCAAATGCGTTTCGAACATACGCCCAAGTCTGAAATCATCAAACGAAGCTACCGGAACCGTCGAAACTAGATTCCGAGGTTTTTTGCTAATAATGTTGACCGAAGTCAAACTTGGACAAAAAGGCAAACCTGAAGGAACCAAGTGCTCCTATACCATTCCAAACTCTTCCAAATCCCGAACCACACGTCCCCACAAGACATAAATCATAATAAGTCACTACTGAAAGTCTCATTTAGGGGAATGGGGTCTGGTAATGCAAAACAACCGGTCGGGTCATTACAAGAGGGAAAAAATGGACACCAGTTCCCTTGGTGATTGTACCAGTCAACCCCCCAACATCTGTAAAGTTGCTGCCTGCACACGGAATAGTGCAAATAGTCCAGCAGTCAACTTTATTGGGAATGCCCTTGTACCAAACATTCTTGCATCATTCAAGTGATGTCACATATGTTATATTAACATTGAAGCAAAGGCAAAACATTACTCGAACATTCAAGAATCTATCAAGCCTTCTCTCAAGTGTGTGTCAATACTACAAGTGATTCTCAATGGCATCAAGAACAACATAACAAAGGACCGGTTCCCTGTAATGAGTCATTACATATCCTTTATTGTGTTACACCTTTGTTAAAGTACTTTACTGTTAATTCCTACTTAGCTTAGTTAGAAGCATTGTGTAGGAAACCTTTGTAAAATCATAAACCTAGTGTTTTTGTCTTGGCGAGAGTTAGTCGAGTTGTGAGATTGGTGATAGAGTTATTACAAAGGGGCTTGTAATAGAGTTGTTACAAGTTAGTGAGGGATTAAGAGGTTAATTCCTGGGTTACAATAGGTTGTAATATGAAGTTTGCTCAGTAGTGAAGTTGAAATCCTAAAACGGTAGGTCGTGGTTTTTAATCCCATGAGCTGGGAGTTTCCACGTAAAACTCCATCGTGTCACTTACTTACTGAAGTGTGCGTGTGTTCTGTGGGAACTAATAGAGAACCCGGTTCTCTATATAGTTTGGTGGACCCTTAGTTTCTACCAATTGGAATTAGAGCAGGTTCTTTCTATCAGGCAACCACTTAGTAACAGATCCTAATGGCTGCTCCACCAAAATTTGAAGAAGGTCAATCTACCTACAGACCACCAAGATTCAACGGCTAATACTATGGATGGTGGAAGAAAAGGATGCATGATTTTATCATGGCTGAAGATTCAGAGCTCTGGGATGTTATCTACGATGGACCCTTCATCCCTACAAAGACTAGTGGTGGCCCAGGAGTGATAATTTCCAAAACAAGAAAGGAATACAACGATGGTGACCGCAAGGCTATAGAGAAGAACGTTCGAGCAAAATAATCCTCGTCTGTGGTATTGAACAAAATGAATGCAACAAGATTTCAGCATGTCAATCTGCTAAGGAGATCTAGGAAGCTCTCCAATAGCTCATGAAGGGACAACTCATCAAACAGTCAAAGATTTATATGCTAACCACAGAGTATGAGCTCATCAGGATGAAGGTTGATGATTCTATTCAGTATATGAACACTCGTTTCAACTCTATCATTAATGAGCTTCACTCTCTAGATGAAATCATTCCCAGGAAAAAAATTGTCAGGAAAATACTTAGTGTATTACCTGGTTCCTGGGAAAGAAAAGTAAATGCTATTGCAGAGGAAAAGGATCTGTAGAAGCTGACCATTGATGAGCTCATTATAATCAGAGAAGAGATCCCAAAATGGAGAAGAACCTGGTCCAGAAGAAGAAGAAGAAGAAGAAGAAGAAGAAGAAGAAGAAGAAGAAGAAGAAGAAGAAGGATAATGAGAGAAGAGAGCCCAAAAGGGAGAAGAACTTGGTCCTCAAGGCTGACAACAATGACTCAGATAGTGAGGATGTTGATATGTCTTACCTATCAAAAATATTTCAGAAAATGGTTCGCAAAAATGGAGGTATTCCAACAAGCAAAGAGGCTATGACATATGCCATAAGTGAGGATGCCAGGACATTCATCAAGGATTTCCCTCTCCTCAAGCAAGATAAGTACAAACACAACATAGAAAATGCAACTAAGAGGAACCTGATTCCTGACAAACGATTCAAGAGAAAATATGCCACTAACAACATTGTGAAACAAGCTTTTGCTGCATGAGGAGACTCTTCCAACGAATCTGGAGAAGATGATGAAAAAGGTGACAACTCCATGATGGGAGTAGAAAGTGAAGCAGTCGAATATGACTCTATCTTTTTCCTGATGGCACAATCTGACGATGATAAAGATGATGATGGCGATGAGGTAAACTTTCTAGATGTTCAAAGAAATCTGAAGTCTTACTCTTCGGAAATACTTATGTCTTTGGCAAATGTTTTAATTGATGCTTCTGATAGTCTTATAAATGATAAAAATGCATTAACTGTGGAACTAGGAGAAGTAGAACATAAGAGAGATGATCTACTAGATGTTGTGGTTGATTTAAAATAAACCGTTGAGAGTTTGAAGAAAGAAAAAGAAGCCTTAACTGAAAATATTGTAAACATAGAACATGAGAGAGATGATCTAGTGGTTTTTATTGTCGATCTAAAATAGACCATTGAGTATTTTAAAAAGGATAAAGAAGCTTTAACTTAAAAGGTTGCTAACATAGAGCATGAGAAATTAAGCATGATATTACTCAAAAGGGAAAGGAAGTTGCAAATGAGGCACATTTTAGGCTTGAAGATGAGCTAAAATCGGTAAAATCTAGTCTATGTATTGAACTAGAGAAAAACAAACAACTTTAGGAAGATCTAGAAAGAGTTAAGAGTGATATAGAGAAATCACTTAAATGGACCTTTTCTTCTGATGATATCGCTCCCATGTATACGAACAATGGGGGAAACATGCAAGGAATCGGGTTCCAAAGGGAAAAACTCCTTACAACCCTCACAACAAGTACGTTACTGTACCTGATAACTGGCTCTACACTCACTATGGTAACACTAGGAACTTTAAGGTAACTTGTAAGACTAAATTTAAGTCTCAACAGAAAAACAAAGTTTTTGCTAAGAAGGTAACTAATGCTAATAAACCCAGTCCCTCATATAAAAAACGTGTGATGCCTTCTTGGACCAAAAAAGTCCTGATTCATCCCTTTCCTCATTACAAGGGACCCAAACTTGTTTGGGTTCCTAAGTCTAACCCTTTATTTCCTTGTGCAGGGAGTAGTGAAAGGGAGCAACCAACAATATGAGATGGATAGCGGCTGCTCGAAGCACATGACTAGAAACAAAAATTATTTTCTTTCACTCAAAGCCCTGCAAGAAGGGAGTGTGTCCTTTGGAAACGACCAAAGGGGATACATTCTAGGAGTCAGAAGGATTGGGTAGTCTCTCTCTCTCTCACTCAATTGAAAATGTGTACTATGTGAACGGATTGAAGTACATCTTGCTGAGTGTTTCCCAAATATGTGGCAAGGGAAACAAAGTGGAATTTGTGTCAAAAATATGCACGGTCACAAATCTTGTGACTGGTGAAGTGGTTTTGGTAGCTAAAAGATACAAAAACATCTATGTTACTGACTTTGAATCCTTGCAAAATGGGGATCTCAATTTTCTGAGTGTTGTTGATGATGATGCTGAACTATGGAACAGAAGACTAGGTCATGCAAGTTTTACATTACTGAACAAATTGGTCAAGAAGGACCTTGTTCGAGGCCTGCCCAAGTCAAGCTTCAAGGATCACAAGGTGTGTGATGCATGTGTAAAAGGAAAGCAAGTCAGATCCTCTTTCAAGCCCAAAAAGGAAGTTAGTACCTCAAGGCAACTTGATCTCCTCCATATGGATCTATGTGGACCTATGAGAGTGCCAAGTAGATGAGGAAAAGTACATCTTTGTTATAGTGGACGACTATTCCAGATTCACCTGGACTATGTTTCTCAGATCGAAGGATGAAACTTTTCATGTATTTGCTGCATCTGTGAAGAATATCCAAGTGATGATGATCCATAATGTAGTATGTATAAGGTCGGATCACGGCATAGAATTTGACAATGCCAAATTCAACGATTTCTTTGCTGAAAATGGCATTACTCATAATTTTTCAACTTCAACAACACCTCAACAAATTGGTGTTGTGGATAGGAAAAATAGGACCCTTTAATAAATGGTAAGAACAATGTTGATTGACAATGGCATTGCAAAACTTTTCTGGGCAGAAGCCGTCAACACTGCATGCTACTTGGTGAACAGCTGCATGATCAGGTCCCTTCTGTACAAAACCCCATATGAACTACTGAACGGGAGGAAGCCCAAGCTGACACATTTAAGGACATTTGGTTGCAAATATTTTGTCCTCAACAATGGCAAGGAACCACTTGGAAAATTCGATGCCAAAAGTGATGAAGGAATCTTTTTGGGATATTTATCACAAAGCCAAGCCTACAATGCATACAACAAAAGAACTCAATATGTTGAGGAAAGCATACATGTGATCTTTGATGAATCTCACCACTCGTGTGGGAAAGATTCACATGATAAGATTGATCAAGGCGAAGAAAAGTCAACTGTCCCTGGCGAATTATTGACATGGTGTTGATACCCAATTTTTCCTAAAAAATATTTTAAATTGCACATACACCCTCAATATCATGCATCAATAGCAATTGGTATTTTCCCATAATTTTCCTATATTTTATTAATTTGCCCAGCATTTTTATTTCCAATAAATAATTACAAAATTGCATCGCAAATGATTTCAAAAGTATTTCTTGATTTAATTTATTGTTTATGGTCCTAATAAGACTAAATTATTTCATCATTAGCTAAATTGACACCTTTTGTCTATAATTGCAATAACTTTGCAATTATAGCCCAAGCATATGATTTTGCACTATTTATTACCAGAAATTGGTCATGTGTATTTTTAAAATATCAAATAATTATTTAAAACTATTATCTATGCATGGAATTTATTTTTATAATTGTTAGCTATTTTTTAAATTATTTTTATTAATTTTGCATTGGGTATTTAACAAATAGCCATTTCATTTTAAATCTAGCCTAAACTAAACCATCCCCAAACCCAATTAAATCAGCTCAGACACCCCAGGCCCAATCCACTATCCTACCCGACCCAATTCCCATTTAATCTGGACCGTTGATCACTTTTGATCAACGCACCAGATACACCCTTACCTAAATTAACCTAAAAGCCTACCCTCATTTCCCCCTCATTCTCCGCCGTCATCTCCTCTCATCTCTCTGAAGCTCTCTCTGCTAAACCCTGCTCATACTCGCTGGCTGTTGACTCGCCGGTAACAATGATAGTTCCACCACCATCCCTAGCCTCCATGGATCCCTCACATGCCATATTATTGCTACCCTAAGGTCCTCAAGAGAACCAGAGGCAGTTCAACTCACACCCATGGCCTTTTCATGCCGTTCTCAGGCCACCCTTGGCCGTCCGAGTAAGATCTTTCTATTTCCAGTTAAACCTATGGTTTCTAAGCCTGGTTCTCTCTATCTATGGGTTCTCTCTCTGAAAGCCTAATTTTATCTCTTGACTTCTTAGATCTGTAACAGATCTAAGGGTCTCCTGAGTTATTTTACTGTTTTCCTTAAAGATCTTTTCGATTTTTAAAAAAATGCCTCTTCGTCTTCAAACTAGGGTTTCTTAAACCCTTTTCAAAATAACTTTTCCTTCTGATTTTCAGTATTATTCTATGATTCATACTATGTTTAAACATTTATTTAAGTTTTTATCTTTTATTTGATTTATTATGCTGAAAACCCTAGTTCTTGGTCTTAATCATGGGTTCTGAGTCTGTCCTTGCTTATTTGTTCATTTAATTTGATTGCATGTCTATTATTTATGAATATGTTCTGAGTTTCTGTGATTTTACCCTATTATGTTCATTAGGATTTCTGATTTTTGCTTCTTCCGCTCATATTATGTTTGTTATGTTAATTCCTCTAATCATTATTATTTTTTAGTTGAAACCTTGATTCTATATGATTTTTACTACTGTGCTATTAGGGTTTCTGATTTTTTTTGCCTCTTCTTGCTTATTATGTGTTTATTCCGTTTGTTCATAGAGATTTATGGTAATTTCCCCTAAATCAGTACTATCTTCTATTTTGAATCCTTGATTCCCTGATTGATATCCTTCACTAATCTCTTGTGTTATTCTCTACTTATTTTCAACCCCTAAGTTATTCTCTTGCCTTATTCTATGGTCGATTATGCTGTCAACTGATTCTTAGGTATTTTCCTTAATTAGAATCTTCTAAACCTAGCCTCAATTACATGTTCTATACTTGTACTATGTTGAAAATATTTCCTTATGTGTTATATTCCAGGATTACGTGATCTCCTTCCTTATTTGTCTTTACCGTTTGAAGTTAACTCCCTTAATTAAGGGAGTACTTACACTGATTTTTGTACTAATTCATACCTAGTTCCATAATTACTTCATGACTTTGATTCTTACCTTATTATTCTACCTAGTTTTCAAACTATATATAATGCTCTCTCATTAACACCAACACACGAATACATTGGTTCAAAAGCTCTCTCTCTCACTCAAAACTTTCTGCTCTCTCTCTCTCTCTTTTCTCTGGTTACTTGCTATTGTTCTATGTCAGCCGGTTGTAAGCCAAGGATTATTACAATACTCTCTTGATCCTCACTTTGTGTTTATTACCTCTCTACTGGTATGCCCTGATTTCAATTCAAGTCCCAAAATAATATATTTCTTTTGCTACTTAAGTTTATCTTGTTTCTAGTCTGTTTCTATCTATGGTTTGCAACCTGCAGTTGATATGTTTACATTCCTGCCTATCTAGAATGTTATGTTATATACTACTCCCCTTAGGATCAGCATGAATATGTTACCTCCCCCCTTTTATAGTATGTCTCAAGCATTTTTGCTCTATCTGGTTCTGATATGAATTTTTCTTTGTAAAGCAACATGCACCCTAAGCTTGTATGACTCTGTGTTGATACTATACTGTCTCCCAACCCCATGAACCCCTTAGAGTATTTCTGATTCTGTATCTATGTTCTAAATTAGCACTCCTGAACCTATGTCTTACTACATGTACCAATTGCAAAGACCTCCGCATGTTATGTGTTTACCATACGTGCTTTAATTATCCCTAATTCCCAATTGACCCTGTATGAAGGCTTGAATGTTGTTGAACCTATTGGTCCTGTGTTTGTTGCTTTATTACCCCCACTCTTGTTAAAAACTATTTTACTCTCTTATTTACCAAACTATTTCAATTAAGCCTCTTTCAACACTGTTATCCTACTAAAACCTTTTCAAAACTATGTCAAGAACTCTCACTCCACTCTTAGGTCCTTAAGTTCATCCCCTCCAATGTGTGACTGCTTAGGGATCCCTATGAGATCCCTCTGAACTCTGATGCATTGGGGCTGGCACTTCCACACTGCACTTACTCGGTTATGGTTGTGAAATCTGGGTGTGAGCACTGCCCGGGATCCCTTGAGGTCCTTAGGGAACTCTGACACACCCGAATATGAGGAAGGCTATGGAACATCTGGGTATTTGAGGTTCTGGAAATCTGGTCCTGTTTTCAGGCTCCCTATAGTGTAACTTCTTATTTTTCTTTATCTATTTATGTAATTCATTCAATATTGGTTTTTAATAATTATTTTAAACGAATATTGGGGACGGCTAGTGAAACGGGGAGGGTAGCTATATATGTTATCAGTATCAATGGGTAGAAACCATGCCTTAGGTTTACATTTCTTATATGTGCATTAGAATCCATGTTTTGGACCAATACATTCTGAGTATATCATGCATTAGAAACCATGTTCTTAGGTTTCATGTATGTTGTTTCAGCATCTCATTTGACATTATTTTTATCACTTAGAAATCATGCTTCTAGGCTAAATAACAGCATTAACAAAGAGTTGTTACTCATGTGCATTCATAACTCACGCTATGTGAAATCATGCATGTATAAATTATGTCCCTTGCATTAGACACCATGTCCCTAGGTACTGCTTCAGCATCACATTGACACTGTTGCATGTTTACGTTTATCATTTAGAAATCCTGTTCTTAGGATAATTAATGTAAACTACACAAATCCTACTTAACAACTCAGCAATTATATGTGCATTTAGAGATCATGCTTTTAGGAATCATATCTTAATCATTCTGCATCTCTATGTACGTAGTAAATACCATGCTCTAAGGTCTCGTTTAAAACACCTAGTTAAATTACTGATGCATGAAAAAGACACAAGACGACCTCATATTTGATCACCCTGTTTTAAATAAAAATGGAAATAATTCATGTATATTTTGTAACACTCAGAACAACATGCTTTAGGTACAACAACTTCTAAACCGTTTTAACTCTGATGATTATTATGCATTACTCCCACGCCTAGGCAAGCCTTAGGTAATCAATATTTATAAAACTGGAAAACTCTCTCCTTTGTATTTACTGCTTAATGGTTAACAGGCTTAAAATCAGTAGGCAAACTGATTAGGGCCTCTGCTTCTGAATTTACAAAAGATAAAGCAGCATATCTTCTGTGTTTTAGCATTCACTTAAACATCACGCCTTAGGGTCCTGCCTAGTAAAAATACCTCTTATTTGTGTTTGAGACGTGCTATTTTACGTGCCTTATCTGTGGAGGTAAACCCGAGCCTCTTAATTTCTTCTTTCCTACCTTTATCTGCTAAAGTCCTATTTGGTCTTGCCTATCGCCTAGTATTTTCTCCTTTTAACGTTAGGGGTCTGTCTAGAACTGCCTATAGGTAGAGGTCCTAATTTCCTCCATGACCATTAAGAAGGGACGGGTAACAACACACATAGAGATCGTTAAATAACACTCGCTTAAATAACCGCTAAGGGGTGGGAAAGAGTAGATATGGATATGATGACTGGTGCGTTAATGCCACGTGTAGCCTATCTCCTGAGGAGTGATTACCGGGTATTGTATCGATGTGATCCTATAGGATAAACAACTTAGGACTCCTTATTCCCTATATATGCACAGTTTGTGAATCCCTTTACATATGTTTATACTTCAAACCTTTCGAACTATATGTGTTCTTAGACTGCGGATCTTTTCAAAACCTTTATGTTTTCTACCTATATGTTTTTATTGCTTATGTGCTACTTGTTTCAAAATTCACAAAGCTTGTTTGGTCGGGAACCACAGTTGTGGACTTTGAGGGATTCCTAACACCTTCCCCTTGAAGTAATTTCAAGCCCTTACCCAATCTCTGGTTATTCAAATATGTGTTGTAAATAACCCTTAGTAGGTTCCCTAATGCACCTTAATTCGTTAGGTGGAGACTCTTCAATTCCTTTATATACCCCCTTTCCCAAAATAAAACTAGTTGTCCCAATAATGTCAAAACCCCTGGCCGATCCGAAAGGAGAGGGAAAAAGGGGGCGCGACAACATGGCAACTCTGCTGGGGATCCTAGGCTTTTACCACTTCAAACTGCTTTGTGAATTTGTACCTTTACTTTGTTAATATTTGCA
The DNA here is from genome assembly GCA_005239495.1 of Nicotiana undulata. Lineage (NCBI taxonomy): Eukaryota > Viridiplantae > Streptophyta > Magnoliopsida > Solanales > Solanaceae > Nicotiana > Nicotiana undulata. The sequence goes on from ML268978.1 coordinate 76,700, forward strand.
TCCCCTTCCTTTTTCCCTTATGTGCAATTAATTGTTTATTTATTTCAAGTATTTAATCTTTCTCAAAAGCAAACTGACATGTTTCATTGTTTCCCTTTGTAACCAATTTTTTAAAATTATAATTGTTGTATTTATTGCTTTCATAATGTGCAAATACATGACTACTTGCCTTCATTGCTTATTTATTTTTTGCATAATCATGCTCAACATCATATTCCACTCGTGCCAATACGAATCCTATAGCAACACTTGATGAGTGGTTGCGCTCTTCCTATCTTACATCACCCCTAAATTCGGAAAGGCTTATTTGCAATAAAACCAGTCGATCAGCGGTGCAGTCGATGGTTCCGTGCCTTCCTCTTTGAGTTGTCCGCTCAAGGGTACCAGTCTAAAACCCCATAGAAACCTTACTTTATTATATTGTACATGCACCATGGTCAAACCTAGCTGGGTTAATATGTTGTCTGTGCAATAACCCTTTAAGATAGCCTTGTCCGAAGTCCACCGGGGTTTTCATAATCCCAATGGATGCAACCACGTTCTGTGCATTTATTAGGAGAACCTAATGCTTGTATGATAATCATAAATATAAATATTCGAGTCTGGTGGGGGTAAGGTCCTAACTATGTTTGACTTGCATAAATATGAGGCACGAAGTCCCCAGATTCGGTATGGTTAGCAACATCCCTCCCATGCTCTTGAACTGGTGGTGGGGGTAGGATCTTCACTCAAAGTGATAAGAAACATGTCAAGAAATACCTGGGCAACTTACCGTCTCTCCTAGACATCCAACCCAACAACATGTTGATCGAGGCTACCACCTTATTTGGGGATAGCTAAAGAGTCGTCTTCCGCTTTGGGAACATTGAGATGACATCATTGCTAGAAGAAATAGGAGGACTTTCTGGGTTAGCTTGGGAAACTCCCGGGTTGTTGGTGCCTGAGAACCGCACAGGCAAAGGTTTTTTAAAAATGATGGGTCTGAAGAAGAACACTGAGTTAGAGTAACAGTCATATATACCCTTTGAGTACTTATATGAAAGGTACGGTCACAGCAAATCGTACTGTACCTACCACGAAGAATTGCCATTACATCTTTGGGACATATCCACCGTAGGGAATCTGTATTCATTGCATGTTTTCTGGCATAGTATTTCCAACAAAAAAGGAAAGGATCCACACTAGGCTAGCCATGGTAACCAAGGATTTTATGGAGGGGATTGACGGGCAAGCCTTCAGCATTGTCCCAATGATCATAGAAGACATTTACCGAGCTTTGGAACGCTTTCAAAAAGGAGTTAAGCAGTTTGAGGGCTGGAATCTGTTACTACAACTATGGCTCTTAGAACATCTCCAAAAGGGCCAATACCACCAAGAGCTTCCGCGAAGGGATTAGAACGATCACATCGCCTTCCATCACCCTAAGCGAATGACATATATTCTCGACAGGTTTGCTCAACCAGAGACTGCCAAAAAGTGGGTGGAGTTCTTTGATAACCTAACTGAGGAGCAGGTACAGTGGATGTTCGAGTGCTTCCGAACGGACAAATTCATCGTCAGGTCCAGGGATGCACCACACCTAGTGCTAATTGGGTTGAGGGGGATATATCCTTACGTTCCTCTCCGAGTCATGAGACAAGCAGGCAGAAAGCAAGTTGTGCCAAGGGTCGACAAGATGATCCATTTTCGAGCTGACTTCTAGGATGATGATGTTCCCTACAAGTGCCAAGCCCAACATATGTGGCACTGCAAGATCATAATGGAGAAGAACACAATTGAACCAGACAGGTACCATGCAGGATGTACACCTTTTTACCCGGCGTGGTTAGAAGACGACTTGGATGGGTTAGTCAGGCCAGGGATCAGCCGAGGCCACAGAATCATAGACGAAAGTGCCGAGGCTCAGGTCAAGTACAATCGGCTTTGCAAGAGGATCCACGAGTTTGAGAACGAGCACCGTGAGATACATGAAACCAACAAAAGGTTGATCGCAGAATGGAAAGACATGGCCGTCCATTCCAACAGGAAGTTGTAATACTTGGAGCGAGGCATAGTAGAACTAGAAGGTAAAATCATCAAGAGGGTCGAAGACTGTCAAAAGGCTGAGGGAAATGAAGGAGGACATCTGGCCAGAGCGTACTTGTTTTTGGGACTGCGTGAGTTAGGGAACTTATTCGATAGGATCAAGGATGTCGAATCTGGGGAAGGTCCGTCTGGGACCAAGTAGGATAGATTTTCCTTTTTGCTTTTATCAATGTAATAAGGCAAATGGCCATTAGTGACTTTATTTCCTGCTTATTATTTTAGTGTCGTTTTGGATTCGTCTATTTATATTAATGAAATGAGGCATTTTGGCATGTAAGTTCTCTAAATCAACTTGTCGCTAGGCCTACCTCGGGCACAACGAGGCTCCCAAATTAGGACACGATTTTATATTCATGCATTATGTGTTTAGATACTGCAATATTTTCTCATTATCCACACTGACTTGGTTACCTTTTGTTTTTGTTTTCTTTGATTATTCCCTTCCCCAAAGATTGTTTCTTGCATTCTGGCATCATCATCATACTACACAAGATCCAAGGGCCCTCCGCCTTCTCCTCCTCCTAGTCCACCTAAGGGAAAAAGTAAAGGCAAAGGAAAAATAGAAGATTTGAGCAATATCAGGAAAGAAAACACAGTGACAGTTGAACGAACAAAAGCTTCTGACAGTCAAGGTACTCAGGTCCAGAACGACGCTATGTCGCAACTCGAGCAAAGGTTGTTGAAGCTCCAAGGGGAGCTTGAGCTTGTTCGAAATTTGGCAAATCTATCCTTCTCATTCAGTATTCCAGATGCCAATCATCCAAACACCCAAAACCCCATACCTCCTCAGAACACACCAAACAAACAAAATCCTCCCACAACTCATCACCATACAACTCCACCGAAAATCCAACTATTCCGCCACAATGCAACACTTGCAACACTCCGAGAAACACCCCACTGATCGTCCCTGAACCCCAAAACTCCACAAATGACCACTTCTATACCCAGGCACCAGTCCATCATAACAACCTCATCTATGTGGAGACTCTATCTCACTCCACCCAACCCATTTCTTACACACTCGAATCTAGTGAGAAGGATATGCTTATCAAGAATTTGGCTGAAGAACTCAAAAAGTTGACTAGCCGAGTTCAAGGTGTTGAAGGAAGTAAGGGAGTTGAAGGGTTGAACTATGAAGATCTCTGCATACAACCCGATGTTGAACTACCCGAGGGTTACAAACCTCCTAAATTTGAGATGTTCGATGGTACAGGTGACCCTAGGGTCCATCTGAGGACCTATTGTGATAAATTGGTTGGAGTGGGAAGAGATGAAAAAATTCGTATGAAGTTATTCATGAGGAGCCTCACAGGGGATTCTCTGTTTTGGTACATCAGCCAAGACCCTAAGAAGTGGCCCAGCTGGGTGAACATGGCATCAGACTTCATGGACCGGTTCAAGTTTAATACAGAGAATGCTCCAGACGTATTTTATATTCAGAATCTTAAGAAGAAGCCCACGGAAACTTTTTGCGAGTATGATACTCGTTGGAGGTCTGAAGCAGCTAAGGTCAGGACTGCCCTAGATGAAGAACAAATGAACAAATTCTTTATCCGGGCACAAGACCCGCAGTATTATGAGCAGCTGATGGTGATTGAAAACCAAAAATTCTCTGACATCATCAAGTTAGGTTATAGAATTGAATAAGCGATTAAAGATGCAAGAACGGTAATGGTTGCACAGGGACCCAAATCCCTGTTGGTATACCAAACTTCTCCAGTCACATACCAAACACCCCCACCAACATACCAGCCAGCACCTCCACCAACATATCAGTCATCTCCACCACCTACCTATCAGCCTACTTCTCTCAACCATCTCACTTTTAGCCACCCCTGCTCGCCAAACTTTTCCAAGACCTCGACCCAATTTTGACTGCAGGCCGCCCAAGCAATATACTGCCATTGTTGAACCTATTGACCAGCTATATGAAAGATTAAAATATGCTGGCTATGACACTCTTATCCCTGCTGTAACCCCTGAGAATCCCTCTCAATGGGTCAATACAAATAAGACTTGTGCATACCATTCCGGCATGAAGGGGCATAAAATTGAAGAATTTCACTCACTGAAAGATAAGATTCAGTCTTTGATTGATAATAAGATCATTCAAGCAAAGGAAGATACTCCCAATGTCCGCAACAATCTGCTTCTAGACCATAGGGGTAGAGGCATCAACATGATAGAAATTGAAGAAGATTGGGACCCAGAGGGGTCGATCGGGTTGATCATAGAAGATGATGATCCAAAGAAACCAGCAGTCACTCTTAATCCTATCATAGTCCAGATTCAGCCATCCGGAAATGTTGAGGTAGCTACGTCAGTCCCGTTCAAGTTTGAAGCAACACCACCTGCTGTGATAACCCAAAAGGTCATTCTATGTTAATTTAGCTAAATCTGTGTTTCGAGGCCCCGAAAGCCTCCGTTAATCTCACCTCGATATACGTGTGCATCCCGGGCGTGTAGCCGAAAAGCTTTTATGTGAAAAATTGATGAAAATTTGAAATTTATAATAATTAATTGATTAAAGTTGACTTTTGTCAACATTTTTGGTAAACAGACCCGGACCCGTGATTTGACGGTTCCGGAGGGTCCGTAGAAAAATATGGGACTTAGGCGTATGCCCGGAATCGAATTCCGAGGTCACAAGTCCGAAAATTGAATTTTTAAAGAAACTTATTTTCTGAAAATAATAAAGACTTTTGAAAATAAATTTTTATGTGAAACATGTGTTACTGGGCCCGTATTATGGTTACGGAGCCCGGAACAATTTTAATATGTGTTATATGAGCTATCTCTAAAATTTGGTGTAAAACAGACTTGGTTTGACGTGTTTCGGATCAAAAATGGAAAATTTGATAGTTTATGAAGATTGAGAAAATTCTATAGATTTTGGAGTTTAATTCATTGTTTTTGATGTTATTTTGGTGGTTTCACTACTCGAATAAGTCCGTAGGATGATTTTGAGGTCGTGTGTACGTTGGGTTTGAGGTTCCGAGGGCTCGGGTGAGTTTCGAGTAGGTCCCGGGAGGTCTTTAGGCTTAAAATATAGTTGTTGGAGGTCACAGGACTCAGATCTCTGAACTTACCACCGAGGTCCGCGGTCCTTCTTCGCGGACCGCGCTGAGGGCTTTGCGGCCGCGGTCATTTTTTCGCGGTCCGCGGTGGAGGAGCTGGGCCACTGGTCTGACTTCGGAGGCCTATATCTTTTGATCTACAAGGAATTGTGAGATGATTCAAAAACGAAAGTTGTAGCCCTTCTTGTCTAGTTTCCACAAAGATAACGAAATCGTAATACACATCTGTAGAGAACGTTATGGCCAAAATACTAAATCATGTCACTACAGTCATTTTTCTTGGTTTTCTTGGTCTTTGCTAGCGCGGCCGCGGTCCATTATTCGCTGACCGCGGTGGGGGACCTGAGTGGGGTATAAATAGACGGGAATTTTAGCTATTGTCCTTTTTCAAAGCCCTAAAAACATAAGAGGTGATTTTCCAAACACTCTTTCTTCTCCAAAACATTAGTAAGTGATTTCTAACTCATTTTCTTTACTCCTTAACTACTTTTTACAAGATTTCACCCTAGAATCTAGGCCTAAAATCATGAAATCAAAGTAGAAATTAGGGGTTTTGGGTAGAGTTAGGGTTTTGGGAATTTTGGGACATTCAACCTCATTTTGGGGTCGGATTTCAAAACAAACTATATATTTGGGCTCGTGGGGGAATGGGTGATCGGCTTTTGGTCCGAGCCACGTGTTTGGACCAAGCGGGCCTGGAGTCGAATTTTTGTATTTTTGGAAGAATGTTAGGAAATGTATAATTAGGCTTGGGAATTCTATTATTGAGTCATTATTGATGTTATTAAGATAATTATGTCTAGAAATTATCGTTTCAGAGTCGGATTCGAGAGGAAAGGCAGTGGTAGAGGCTTGATTTGCTATTTTTGGACCCGAGGTAAGTGTCTTGCCTAACTTTGGTGAGGGAATAGGTATTGTGCCCTATGTGCTATGTGTGTTATCATGTTCAATGCATAGGTGAGGTGACGAGTACCTATGCATTGTGTGTCAAGTATGCCCGTGAGTCTATTTTGCTTAATTACTTGTTATTATCTCAATGATAAATGATTTATGAAGTAGTTCTTTTGGGAAGTTATGTACTCGTAAGGAATTGGTTATAGCTGAGACCCTTGCCGGGCAAATGTGTTGATTTTTTTTGTTATTCCCCATGTCGGGTGGTTATGAATTGAAATTTCGGTAATTGATTTCCTTGCCAAGTTTTTATTTGTTGTTGATATTACTTGGGTGAGGAAGAGAGTAAAGCACGAAGGGTGATGCCGTGCCATTATTTTATCTGTTTATTTGCTGTGTTCGACATCTCATTTTGCTTCTTACATGTTGCCCTCTTGCTTGTCCCCGTATTGCTTGTTTATCTGTTAAATATCTGTTACTTTCTTGCTATATTTTTGGTAGAACTGTACAGGTAGGTTATCGTTGTCGTGTCTAGCCT
>ML268981.1:0-25806 GCA_005239495.1 Nicotiana undulata
CTGAAGCATGATTTCTAAGTGATAAAATGATGTGATGCTGAAATAGTATACATGAAGCTTAAGAGCATGATATCTAATGTATGATATTCTTTGCATGTGTTGGTTCTAAACATGAATTCTACTGCGCATACAGGAAAATGTAAACCTAAAGCATTGTTTCTACCCATTGATATAGATAACCTATATATCTACCCTCCCCTTTTCACTATCCATCCCCAATATTCATTTACACAATTATTACAAACCAATATTGAATGAATTACATAAGTAGATAAGGAAAAATAAGAAGTTACACTATAGGGAGCCTGAAAATAGGCCCAGATTTCCAGAACCTCAAATGCTCAGATCTTTCATAGCCTTCCTCATTATCCGGGTGTGTCAGAGTTCCCTAAAGACCTCAAGGGATCCGGGGCAGTGCTCACACCCAGATTGCACAACCATAGTTGAGTAAGTGCAGTGTGGAAGAGCCAGCTCTAATGCATCAGAGTTCAGAGGGATCTCATAGAGATCCCTAAGCAGTCACACATTAGAGGGGCAAAACTTAAGGACCTAAGAGTAGAGTGAGGGTGCTAGATATAGTTTTGAAAAGGTTTTAGTAAGAAAACAGTGTTAAAAGATACTTGTTTGAAACAATTTTGTGGAGTAAAAGAGGGAGTCATGCAGTAAAACAACTTTGAAAAGAGAGAGTTATATGATTAAACAACAGCAGATCAAACATGGAGAAAAAACCAACTCAGCAATACTTAAAGAACACAAAACCAAAACAGGAAGAACAAACCTACTTATAGGGGTTATAGGGATTGGGGACACATATAGAACATGATGGTAAACAGATAACATACAGAGGTCTACATAGATACAGAATCAGAAGCTCTTAAGGGGTTCACGAGATTGGGGTACAACATGAACTTCAGCATTAACACAGAGCCAAGTAACTTTAGGGTACAAATTATTTTTCCAAAGAGAGATTCATACTAAAACGAGTTAGACATAAAAGGGAATCGAGTCACATTGACTACAGAAGGGGATAAATATGTTGATCCTAAGGGGTAGTATATAACTAACATAACAAGATTAATTACACGTTGAACAATAGAAACAGAGATAGAAACAAATCAGGAACATGATGAATTGAAGGAGAAAAACAAACATATTGTTTTTGAGACTTAAATTGAAATCAGGACATACCAGTAAAGAAGACAGTAAACACAAAAAGTGAAGGGGCAGGAGAGCACAATAGTCAGCCTTGGCTTGCAGCCGGCTAACACAAAATAATAGTAAGTAACACATAAAGAGAGCAGAAAGTTTGAGTGTGAGAGAGAGAGACCTTTTTGAACCAAAGTGTTCATGTCTTGTGTTAATGAAAGAGCAATGTATATATTGTTTGAAAACAGGTAGCAAATAAGGTAAAAATCAAAGTTATGTAGTAATTATGAAACTAGGTATCAATTAGCATAAAATCAAGGTAAGTACTCCCTTCAATTAAGGAGTTAACTTCAAATGGTAATAGACATGTGACAAATAAGGAAGGAAGTCGTATAAGGCTGAGTATAACAAATAAGGAAATATCATCAACATCGTACAAGTACACAACATGTAATAGAGGCTAGGTTCAGCAGACTCTAATTAAGGAAAATTCTTAAGAATCAATTTGACAGAATGGTCGACCATAGAATAAGGTAAGAAAATATCTTAAAGGTTAAAATCAGTAGAGAATATCACAAGAGATCAGTAAGGGTCAATCACAAAGATTTAGAGATTCAAAAAATAGAAAATAGTACTGACTTAGGAGAAATTAACACAAATTTATGAGAACAAGCGGAATAAACACATAATAGGCAAAATCAGAAACCCTAATAAGCCAAATAGGGTAAAATCACACAAAATTAGGGATTCACATAGAGCATAGTACGAATTAACAGAATAAACATGATATACGCAGAAGAAGCAAAAAATCAGAAACATTGATGAACAAAATAGGGTAAAATCATAAAAACTCATAAAGCTCATGAGAAACAAGCACATATGCAGATTAAGCGAACATATTATCAAAGACAGACTCAGAATCAAGGATTGAAACCAAGAAATATAGGGTTTTCAACATAATAACTCAAATAAAAAGAGAGAACTTAAATAAATTTTTAGACATAGTGAAAATCATAGAAAAATACTAAAATCAGAAGGAAAAGCCATTTATGAAAAGGGGTCAAGAAACCCTAGTTTGAAGACGAAGGGTCGTTTTAGAAAAAAACTGGAGAAATCTTTAAGAAAACAGTAAAGATAACTCGAATAGACTCAGATCATGTTACATATCTAAGAAATCAAGAGTTAAAATTAGGGTTTCAGAGAGAGAACCCAATGATAGAGAGAATCGGCTTAGAAACCACAGGTTCTAGCCGGAGATTGAAGGATCTTACTGGGACGGCCAAGAATGGCATGAGAATGGCATGAAAGGCCATGGGGGTGAGTTTAACCGCCTCTGGTTCTCTCAAGGACCTTAAGGTAGCAGTACTTCGGCGTGTAAGGGAGCCATGGGGCTGGGGATGGCGGTGAAACCACCATAGTTACCGGTGAGCAGGCCGGTGAGGGGTTTAGCAAAGAGGGAACTTGAGAGAGATGAGAGTGTAACGACGGAGGGTGAAGGGAGAATGAGAGGAGAGGGAATGAGGGTTGGGGGTAGTCTTTAGGGTTAATTTAGGTAAGAATGAATGTAGTCCGTTGATCAGAAATGATCAACGGTCCAGATTAAAAGGGAAGTTGGGTCGGGTGGATTTAAGTGGATTGGGCTTGGTATATTGGGTTAATTCAATTGGGGTTTGGGCTGATTTCAATAGGCTAGAATTGAAATGAAAATGGCTATTTGTTAAATACCCAATTCGAATTAATCAAAATAATTTGTAAAATAGCTACTAATAATAAAAAATGAATTTTATGCATAGAAAAATAGTTTAAAATAATTATTTAATATTTCAAAAATACAAATGGCTAAGTTTTGGTAAAAAAATGGTATAAAATCATGTGATTGGGCTATAATTGCAAAGTTATTGCAATCATAGCCAAAAGGTGCCAAATTGGCTAATTAGGCAATAATGTGGTCTTAATAGGACCATAAACAATAAATTAAATCAAGAAATGCTTTTGAAATTATTTTTGATGCAATTTGTATTTGTTTATTGGAAATATAATGCTGGATAAATTAATAAAAATATAGGAAAAATATGGAAAAATATCAGTCGCTATCAATGCATGACTTTGAAGATATATATGCAACTTAAAATATTTTGGGAAAAAATTGGGTATCAACAAGCAGGAAGGCGGTGAGTATGGGCATCATTGCGTATATTCCGGTTGGTGAGAAACCGTTAGCTTCAGATATTCAGGCATTGGCTAATCAGTTCATGAGGTTGGATATTTCGCCCGGCAGTGTCCTAGCTTGTACAGTCGCTCGGTCTTCTCTAATTGAACGTACCCAGGAGCGGCAGGATGATGACCCATATTTGATGGTTCTTAGGGACACATTTCGGCGCGGTGGCGCCAAGTAGGTTACAGTGGGAGATGATGGTGTCTTGAGGATGCAGGGTCGTATATGTGTGCCCAATGTTTATGGCCTTCGTGAGTTGATCCTTGAAGAGGCTCACAGTTCTAAGTATTCTTTTCAACCAGGGGCAGCTAAAATGTACCAAGATTTGAGGCAGCATTATTGTTGGAGAAGGATGAAAAAGGACATTTTTGCGTCTGTGGCTCGTTGCTTAAATTGTCAGTAGGTAAATTTTGAGCATCAGAGACCGGATGGTTTGCTTCAGCAGATAGAGATTCCTGAGTGAAAGTGGGAGCATATCACTATGGACTTCGTTGTGGGGCTCCCACGGACTAAGAGGAAATTTGACGCAGTTTGGGTTATTGTGGATAGGCTGACCAAATCAGCACATTCATTCTTGTGGTAAGTACTTATACTTCGGAGTGGTTGGCTGAGTTATATATTCGGGAGATTGTTCTCCTTCATGGTGTGCCCGTGTCTATCATTTCTGATCGGGGTACGCAGTTTACTTTGCACTTTTGGAGGGCAGTTCAGTGTGAGTTGGGTACCTGAGTAGAGTTTAGTACAACATTTCACCCTCAGACTGACGGGTAGTCTGAGCGTACTATTCATATATTGGAGGATATGCTCCACGCTTGTGTTATTGACTTTGGAAGTTCGTGGGATCAGTTCTTGCCGTTAGCGAAGTTTGCTTATAATAATAGTTATCAGTTGAGCATTCAGATGGCTCCCTATGAGGCATTATATGGTAGATGGTGTAGATGGTTTGAGCCGGGAGAGGCTCGGTTGCTAGGTACAGACTTAGTTCAGGAGGCCTTGGATAAGGTCAAGATTATTCAGGAGAGACTTCGTGCAGTCCAGTCTAGGAAAAAGATTTATGCAGATCATAAAGTTCGTGATGTGGAATTCATGGTTGGAGAGAGAGTATTGCTTCGTGTGTCGCCCATGAAGGGTGTTATGAGATTTGGGAAGAAGGGTAAGTTGAGCCCTAGTTATGTCGGGCCGTTCGAGATTCTTAATAGAGTCGGGGAGGTAGCTTATAGACTTGCGTTGCCTCCAGGGTTATCCCCAGTTCATCCGGTATTCCACGTGTCTATGCTCTAGAAATATCATGGTGACCCGTCCTACGTGCTATATTTCAGTTATGTCCAACTGGACAAAGACTTGACTTATGAGGAGGAGCCGGTAGCTATTTTAGACCGGCAGGTTCGTCAGTTGAGGTCTAAGAGTTACCCTTCCGTTCAAGTGTAGTGGAGAGGCCAGCCCATTGAGGCAGCTACTTGGGAGTCCGAGTCGTACATGCAGAGTAGATATCCACACTTGTTTACCATTTCAAGTAATTTTCTATGTTCGTTCGAGGACGAACGTTTGTTTTAGAGGTGAAGATTCTGATGACCCAATGGATAATTTTGTGAATTTAGACCCCGTTCTAGGCTTAATAGCCATAAAAGACTAATTTTAAATACCTCGATTTGCGGACGCAATTCGGACGTGAAACTGCAAAGCTTTTATGTTAAAATATGAGAAATAGTAATTTCTAGAGTTAAAATTTGATTATAGTTGACTTTGGTTAATATTTTGAGTAAACGGACCTGATCTGTGTTCCGACGATCCTGGGAGGTCCGCAGTAAAATATGGGACTTGGGCGTATGCCCGGAAATGAATTCCGAGGTCTCAAGCCGTAGAAAATAATTTTTGAAGAAAATTATTCTGCTGGTTAATTCAAGAAATAAAGAAATGAAATAATATGTGAAATATAAGATGTTGGGACCATATTTTGGTTCCGGGGCCCGGAACAAGTTCGTTATGTTATGTAATTCCTATATGTGAAGTTTCATAAGAATCGGAGTTGTTTTGGTGTAATTCGGACATCTGGTTGAAAAGTTAGAAAATTTGAGTGTTCTTGAGGAAATCTTGAGTTTTGAGGCTAAATCTTTACACTTTGATGTTATTTTGATTATTTGATCGCACGAACAAGTCCGTATGATGTTTTTAGACTTGTGTGCATGTTTGGTTTTGAGCCACGAAGGCTCGGGTGAGTTTGGATAGGCTACGAAATGTCTAGACTTAGAAGAATACCCCAACAGCTGAACATCTGGTGTGCAGGCCTCAGATCTCGAAAATACGAGGTCGGGCTTCGCAAATGCGAAGACAATGGCTACCCTCTGATATTGCAAATGCGAGGTCTTGGGTCACAAATGCGAAGGAACCTGTTCGCAAATGCGAGGTCCTGTTCGCATTTGCGATATCTCTCCGGAAAGCCCAGGGTTCGCAAGTGCGAACTCCAGTTCGCAAATACGAGACCCGCAACCTGTTATATAAGATTTTTGATGGGATTTTCACCTTTTTCAATTTTCTAAAACCCTAAACCTCCATAGGCGATTTTCCAAAGACCCGAACTTCTCCAAACCATTGGTAAAATGATCTATAACTAATTTCTTTCAATTCCTAACAAGTTTTCAACAAAAAATCTAGATTTTTCATGGTAAAAATTTGGTTGTTGGGAAAAACTTAAAATTTTCAAATTTTGGGGAATTGGACCTCGAATTGAGGTCGGATTCCAATACCAATTGTATATCCGTGCTCGGGAGAGATTGGGTAAACGGGTTTTGGTCCGAACCTCGAGTTTAGACCAACCAGGTCCGGGGTCGGTTTTCAGATTTGATAAGGAAACCTTAGGAAGACCATAGTTTTTCAATAAGATGATTCCTTTAGGCCATAATTGATAACATTGAACAAATTGTGATTAGATTCAAGCGGGTTAGGAGCAAATTCTAATGGAAAGGCAGTGCTAGAGCAGTGAAGTGCTGGTTAGATCGAGGTAAGTGTTTGGTCTATCCTTGACTTGGGGGAATAGGAATCCCCACTTATTTTCTATGTGAATTTGCATATGTGCGGTGTATAGGTGAGGTGACGAGTATCTATGCACCACCAAATTATCTGTTAAACATGATCCCTTTTCCATTTCCAACTTAATTGATTCATGTCTTAATTGTTCTATGTCCATTATAATTTCCATGGCTACTTGGCCTTATTACTTTGTTGTGGAATGTTGTTGTGGATATTTTGGAAGAGTATCGGTTGTTTGTGTGGTTCCCTTGTGGTACAGAAAGGCTGTGCAGTTTGACATTGTTTTTACGAGATGCATATATATTTATATTCCTGTTGGTTTCATTTTTGTGATAAAAGTGATGAGTTTATGAGGAGTACGGTTTTATGTTTACAATTGTTGAAGTAAAAGTGTTGTGAAAGGCTTGGCCTGAATTGTGAAAGTTTTTTATAAATAAAAAAAATTGATTGTGATAACGGGGCGAAATTGATTGTGATAACGGAGCAAAACTAATAGTTATAAGGGGGAGAAATTAATTGTGATAAGGGGCGAAATTGATTGTGATAAGGGTGGATAAATGATTGTGATAAGGGTGGACAAGTCGGATCAGGTTGCACGCCGCAACAAGTAATTGATGAGGGTGGATACTTATGTTTTTTTTACTGGATCTCCAAAGGGTTTTTGTTGGTTTTTGAAACTCAAGGATATGAAACTTACCGATTTGAAAACTTACTGTTTTACTCAACCATTTTTTCGTATTTCGTATGTACTTCTATTTTTAAAAGTCAAAACTTTTGAAGTGTTGGAAATTTGTGTAAGATTTTGTTGACAGCTGAGGCCTGGAATAGGCGAATGAGTTACTTTATTTATTGTTTCACATTATATTTTCTTGTTTGTGCAAGACGTGTTTCATTGCTTTATTATACATATAAATATATTGTCACGGGTTAAGTTATAAATCGCCTTAGCCTCGTCACTACATCGTCGAGGTTAGGCTCGGCACTTACTCAGTACATGGGGTCGGTTGTACTGATACTACACTCTGCACTCTTTTGTGCAGATCCAGGTACCAGCCAGCAGTAGGGATTTTTAGTAGCCTACTTTTCTGGAGACACGAGATACATCTGCCGGCGTTCGGAGATCCCGAGAGTCTTCCCCTATTTTTATGAACACTGTTTTTATTATATTCGTAATAGTACTCTATTTCTTTCAGCCCAGTATTTGTAGTATTCTTTAGCAGTTCGTGAATTGTGACACCAGACCCTGGGGTAGTTTGATTACTTATATAATTAGTTCGTGGCTCGATTTATATAAGTGTTTATTATTTTATATTCGGAATTATTCATGGAAAGTCATTATCTTAAGTTTATTTTAAATTTGTTTATTATGTATAAATGGAAAATCAAAGGAAGTAGTTAATTGAACTCTAACATTGGCTTGCCTAGAAAGTGTGGTGTTAGGATCCATCACAATCCCTAAGGTTGGGGGATTGGGTGTTGAAAAAATCCTTCTTCGCGAACGCGAGGAGATGGACGCGAACACGAAGCACTGGGGGTTGTAGCTTCGCGAACGCACCCACCCCTTTGGGAACGCAATATGTTACTGGGCTTGGGGGAGGGGGCTTTTCTTTCTCTATGTGAACGCGGCCGTGTGACCGCGAACACGATGGCCTGTGGAGTTAAAGCTCCGCGAATGCGAGCCATTCAACGCGAACGCGAAGGCCAACAGTCCTGACTGATTGCGAACGCGGCAGGCCCATCGCGAACGGGATGAATGCCTACCCAATCATATAAAATATGTTTTAAAAACGAGCAGAACCTCTTTCTTCATATTTTTCGAACTACAAAGACCTAGAGGCAATTTTCTTCACACAAATTCATCCCCAAAGTGTTGGTAAACAATTCTAAACTCCTCTCTTTCAATTACCCAATGTTTTTCATCACTTTTCAATCAAAAATTAAGAATTTTCATGGTAGAAATTGAGGGTTTGGGTAGAATTAGAAAATTTTGTAAAAGTCGAATTTTTACCTCGAATTGGGGTCGGATTTCGAAACTAATTGTATATTCGGTCTCGGGGTTGAATGGGTAAATTTAATTTGCTCCGAACCCCGAGTTTGGACCAAGTGGGCCCGAGCTCGGGTTTTAACCTTTTTTTAGAAAACATAGGAAAATCATAATTTTTCAGTAAAGTTAGTTCCTTTAGCATTAATTAATGATATTAAGCTAATTATGATTAGATTCAAGTGTGTTGGTAGTGAATTCGAAAGGACAAGTTGTAATTGAGCAGTGAGTAGCCTGCAAAATTGAGGTAAGTGTTGTGTCTAACCTTAGCTTGAAGGAATAGGTATTGTGTGACTATTTGTTACATGTTTGTTTGCTAAATCCAATGTATAGGTGAGGTGACGAGTACCTATACGTTGTGGTCAAGTCATACTATGCGAGTAAAATGCTAATTCTTGTTAGTTTGGTTGACTTAAAGCCTATCATCTGTGATTATTGTTGTTAGTGGAATGTTGAGAGATTAGTATCCGATCCCACCGAGATGAATATTATTATGAATACTGAGTTGCGATTTAAATGATAAATGATGATAGTAACCATGATGAAATATTGATTTCTTTTGAAATTCCTTTTAGAACATTGAGTTGAGATTGAAACATTAAATGTTGATAGAAAATGTGAGGAAATATTGTTTCTTTGTGAAATTCCTTTTTTATTTGTTATTGATGATTTAATTATATTGTGAGGAAGTGTAAAGCATGAAGGGTGATGTCGTGCATGACTTAATTATATTGTGAGGAAGAGTGTAAAGCACGAAGGGTGATGCCGTGCGTTCTTAATTATAATCTGGTGACGATGAGAGTAAAAGCACGAAGGGTGATGCCGTGTATTCTATTTATTATTTGTGAGGCTGAAAGTAAAAGCACGAAGGGTGATGCCGTGCAAGTTCCATTTCTATTATCAATATTATTATTGATGAGTGTCTAATTATGTCTTGTTGTTTTTTTTCTCTCTTCATGTTAAAGATTCCCCCATCGCATGATCTTCCCATTAATTGTTGTTTTTAATTCCTAAATTGCTTTATTTCTTCTAGTATGATTATATATATATATGTACATACATACATATATATATATATATACATACATATACATACATATATATATATATATATCCAGGTTTTATGTGGTGTCTTGTCCTAGCCTCGTCACTACTTCGCCGAGGTTAGGCTCGACACTTACTCTAACCTCGTCACTTACTCAGTACATGGGATCGATAATACTAATACTACAACTCTGCCCTCTTTTGTGCAGACCCAGGTACCGCCTAGCGTTAGGAGACATTAGTAGCTGATTTTAATCCTTCGGAGACACGAGGTAGATCTACTGGCTTCTGCAGATTCCTGGAGTCTTCTCTTAGTTTTATAGAGACTATTTTATTACACTCAAAACAGATACATTATTTCTTTTATCCCATTATTTGTGTATTTTTAGTAGTTCGTAAATTGTGACACCAGACCCTGGGGTAGTCTTATAGTTATATATTTAGTTCGTGGCTCGGTTTATTCATTCATTTATTATTTTATTCGTGAAGGCATGCATTGGAAATTATTAGATGTAGTTTATTTTTAGATTGTCTTATTGTGTTAAATAAATATTCAAAAGAAAATGGCTAATCAAGTTCTAACATTGGCTTGCCTAGCAAGTGTGGTGTTAAGCGCCATCACGACCCCTAAGGTTGGGAATTTGGGTCATGACAAGTTGGTATCAGAGCACTAGGTTGCTTAGGTATCACTATTCACGAACAAGCTTAATAGAGTCTGAAGGATCGGTACGGAGACGTCTGTACTTATCTTTCAGAGGCTATGAAGTTAGGAATAAACTCCATTTTTATTTCTATTCTATCGTGTGATTTTTGTTATCTCAAATACTGATTGAATTCTTCTATGCTTTCGCAAATGGAGAGAACTCGAGCTTCCTTTTCTGCTGACCAACACTCCAGTCCTCCAGCAACAGCACCTCCTACTATGGGAAGAGGCCGAGGCCGCGCTAGAGGCCGAGGCAAGGACAGGACACAACCCACTGCTCAGACAGCAGCCCTAGCTGCAGAGCCGCAGATTGAGATTAATGAGGAGGTTCTAGCTCAGACCGTTCCAGCGGGACCAACTCAGGTCCCAGAGGGGTTTATTGCTACCCCGGTACTTTAGGACGCTTTGGTCCGATTAGTGGGCATTATGGAGAGTGTATCTCAGACTGGTACATTCCCCGTGGTTGCTGTCGTATCTCAGGCTGGAAGAGGGGTCCAGACTCCTGCTACCCACACTCCTGTTTAGACTACTCTTCAGATTCATACCCTAGCAACCAATCCAGTTGGGGTAATTCAGACAGTTGCTCCAGCGCCGCCCCTTGATGGGGCAGCTATGTCCACCGATGCTTTGTGGAGATTAGACAGGTTCATTAAGTTATTTTCTGTTCATTTCAGTGGTGACACTTCAGAAAATCCCTAGGAATATCTTGATAGCTGTCATGAGGTACTTCGAAATATGGGTATCTCGGAGACCAATGGGGTCGATATTGCTTCCTTTCAGATGATTGGTAATGGTGGAGGGATTACTGGTTGACTAGACCAGTTGGGTCACCTGCTTTGACTTGGGATGAGTTTTCGCATCTCTTTCTTGATAAGGTTTTCCCTGTTACTACCCGACAGGAGAAGCATCCTCAGTTTGAGCGACTTCAGCAGGCCAGCATGACTGTGACCCAGTATGAGAATCGCTTTGTGGATTTGGCTAGACATGCTATTCTTTTGTTGCCCACAGAGAGAGAAAGGGTCAGACGATTTATTGAGGGCTTTGCTCAACCCATTAGGTTGCAGATGGCCAAACAAACACGGACTGTGATTCTTTTCAGGATGCGGCTAATGTGGCCAGGGGAGTGGAGTCGGTTCTCAGAATGGGAGGTCAGGGGTCTGACAATAGACCTCGCCATTCCGGTGGTTTCAATGGTGCCTCATCTAGAGGCGGGGTTTGTTTCAGCAGAGGCCATTCTTCTAGGCCGTTTCATTCAGCACTTCAGGCTTCACATGGTACTTTAGGTGGTCACGGTTCCTATATGCCTCCTTCTGCCCAGCTAGTCTACAATGCACCATCAGCTCCTATCAGTGCACCTCCTCTCCAGAGTGTTCAGGGTGGTTATACTGGTCGCAGGGTTAGTTTGCCAGCCAGCAGTCTCAACAGTCGAGGTCTTGTTACACTTGTGGTGACCCAGGCACATTTCTAGATATTGTCCTCGTGCGTCGGATAATTCTCAGTATCAGGGTTCCCGTGCTATAGTTCCAGCACCGCCTGCCCAGCCAGCCAGGGGTAGGGGTCAGGTAGCCAGAGGTAGGGTAGAGGTTGTTAGAGGTGGAGGTCAGGCCGCTAGGGGTGGAGGACAGCCCGCTAGAGGTGGAGGTCCGCCGATCAGAGGTCCTCCCAGGGACATAGTTCAGGGTGGTGGAGCCCAGCCCCGGTTATATGCATTTCCAGCTAGACCCGAGGCGGAGTCCTTCGATGCTGTTATTACAGGTATCATTTCAGTTTGCAATAGATATGCTTTAGTTTTGTTTGATGTGGGGTCTACTTATTCTTATGTGTCATCCTACTTTGCCTCGTATTTGGTTGTACCCCGCTATTTCTAGAGTGTTTCTGTTTATGTGTCTACGCCCGTGGGGGATGCTATTGTGGTAGATCGTGTTTATTTTTCGTGCGTAGTAGTCATTGAGGGTCTTGAAACTAGTGTGGACCTTTGGCTTCTTGACATGGTCGATTTTGATGTTATATTTGGCATGGATTGGTTGTCGCCTTATTATTCCATCTTGGACTGTCACGCCAAGACAGTTACTTTAGCTTTGCCGGGGTTGACGCAATTAGAATGGAAAGGGACTCATGTTTATTCTCCTAGCTGAGTGATTTTTTATGCCAAGGCTCGTCGCATGGTTGAGAAAGGGTGTTTGGCTTATTTCGCTCATATTCGTGACTCTGATGCTGAGGTTTCCTCTATAGATTCAGTTCCTATTGTTCGTGAGTTTCTTGAGGTATTTCTGGCAGAATTGTCGGGGATGCCTCCCGACAGGGATATTGACTTTTATATTGATGTGGCTCCTGGAACTCAGCCCATTTCCATTCCTCCATACCGGATGGCCCCACCAGAGCTGAAATAGTTGAAAGAATAGTTGCAAGACCTTCTAGATAAGGGTTTTATCAAACCTAGTGTCTCGCCATGGGGTGCACCAGTTTTGTTCGTAAAGAAGAAGGATGGGTTGATGAGAATGTGTATAGATTACCGACAGTTGAATAAAGTCACTATCAAGAATAAGTATCCATTGCCGAGGATTGATGATTTATTTTATCAACTTCAGGGTGCTAGGGTATTTTCGAAATTGATTTGAGATTGGGCTACCATTAGTTGAAGATTATGACGTCTGATGTTCCTAAGACAGCCTTTCGGACAAGGTATGGGCACTACGAATTTCTGGTTATGTCTTTTGGCTTGACTAATGTCCCAGCAACCTTTATGGACTTGATGAATCGGGTTTTCAAGCCTCATCTGCACTCTTTCGTAATCGTGTTCATTGATGACATTCTTATATACTCCCGCAGTCGGGAAGAGCATGAGCAGCACCTCTGTATAGCACTCCAGACTTTGAGGGATAATCTATTGTATGCAATGTTTTCAAAATGTGAGTTCTGGTTGGATTCAGTAGCTTTCTTGGGTCATATCGTATCAGCAAAGCGTATTCAGGTACATCATAAGATGATAGAGGCAGTCAAGAACTGGCCTAGACCCGCTACAGCCACGGAAATCAGGAGCTTCTAGGGTTTGGTGGGTTACTACCGTTATTTTGTGGAGGGGTTTTCATCCATAGAAGCCCCAATGACTATATTTACTCAGAAAGGTGCCCCATTTAAATGGTCGAACGAGTGTGAGGCGAGCTTTTAGAAGCTCAAGGCAGACTTGACTTCCGCACAGGTGTTGGTATTACCATCAGGTTCAGGTTCTTTAACGGTATATTGTGATGATTCCCGTGTTGGACTTAGAGCAGTATTGATGCAGGATGGAAGGGTGATTGCATATGCGTCTCGGCAGTTGAAAGTTCATGAGAAGAATTATCCTTTCCATAACTTAGAGTTGGCAGCCATTGTTCATGCATTGAATATTTTGAGGCACTATCTCTATGGTGTGTCGTGTGAGGTTTTCACAGATCATCGTAGTCTCCAGTACTTGTTCAAGAAAAAGGATCATAATTTGAGGCAGCGGAGATGGTTATAGTTATTGAAAGATTGTGATGTCACTATATTATATCATCTAGGGAAGGCCAACATAGTGGCCGATGCATTGAGTAGACAGCGGTGAGTATGGGCAGCCTTGAATTTATTCCAGTCGATGAGAGACCATTAGCTTCAGACATTCAGACTTTGGCTAATAAGTTTGTGAGGTTGGATATTTCGCCCAACAGTGTTTTAGCTTGTACAGTCGCTCGGTCTTCTTTATTTGAGCATATCAGAGATAGGCAGGATGATGAGCCGCATTTGATGGTCCTTAGGGACACAGTTCGGTATGGTGGTGCCAAGCAAGTTACAGTTGGAGATGACGGTGTTTTGAGTATGTAGGGTCGGATATGTGTGCCTAATGTTGATGGCCTTCGTGAGTTGATCCTTGAGGAGGCTCACAAATCTAAGTATTCTATTCACCCAGGTGAAACCAAAATGTACCAGGACTTGAGGCAACATTATTGGCGGAGAAGGATGAAAAAGGACATTGTTGCTTATGTGGCTTGTTGCTTAAATTGTCAACATGTAAAATATGAGCATTAGAGACCCGGTGGTTTGCTTCAGCAGATAGATCCTGAGTGGAAGTGGGAGCGTATTACTATGGACTTCGTTGTTGGACTCCCACGAACTCAGAGAAAATTCGACGTAGTTTGGGTTATTGTGGATAGGCTGACTAAATCAGCATATTTCATTCCAGTGGCAAGTACTTATACTTCAGAGCGGTTGGCAGAGATATATATTCGAGATATTGTTCGGCTTCACGGTGTGCCCGTGTCTATCATTTCTGATCGAGGTACGCAATTTATTTCGCACTTTTGGAGGGAAGTTAAGCGTGAGTTGGGTACACGGGTTGAGTTGAGCACAACATTCCATCCTCAGACGGACGGGCAGTCCGAGCGTACTATTCAGATTTTAGAGGATATGCTTCGTGCTTGTGTTATTGACTTTGGAGGTTCTTGGGATCAGTTCTTGCTGTTAGCGGAGTTTGCTTATAATAATAGTTATCAGTCGAGTATTCAGATGGCTCCTTATGAGGAATTATATGGTAGACGTTGCAGATCGCCAGTTGGATGGTTTGAGCCGGGAGAGGCTCGGTTATTGGGTACAGACTTAGTTAAAGAGACCTTAGATAAGGTTAAGATTATTCAGGAGAGACTTCGTGCAGCTAAGTCCAGGAAAATGCGTTATGCCGACCGTAAGGTTCGTGATGTGGCATTCATGTTTGGAGAGAGAGTATTGCTTCAGGTACCACCCATGAAGGGTGTTCTGAGATTTGGGAAGAAGGGTAAGTTGAGCCCTAAGTATATCGGGCGGTTTAAGATTCTTGATAGAGTGGGGGAGGTAGCTTATAGACATGCGTTGCCTCCAGGGTTATCCTCAGTTCATCTGGTATTTCATGTGTCCATGCTCCGGAAATATCATGGTGACCTATCCCACGTGTTAGATTTCAGCTTTGTCCAATTGGACAAGGATTTGACTTATGAGGAGAATTTGATAGCCATTTTAGACCGGTAGGTTCGTCAGTTGAGGTCAAACAGTTATCCGTCAGTTCGGGTGCAGTGGAAAGGACAACCCGTTGAGGCAGCTACTTGGGAGTCCGAGTCGGACATGCAGAGTAGATATCCACACTTGTTTGCCAATTCAGGTAATCTTCTACGTCTGTTCGAGGACGAACGTTTGTTTTAGAGGTAGAGATTGTGATGATCAAAGGGGTATTTTTATGAATTAAAACTCCGTTCTAGGCTTGTTATCCATAAAAAAACTAATTTAATTACCTCGATTTGCGTGCGTAGTCCGGGCGTGAAACCGGAAAGCTTTTATGTGAAAATATGAGAAATAGTAATTTCTAGAGTTAAAATTTAGTTTTAGTTGACTTGGGTCAACATTTTGAGTAAACGGACCTGGATCTGTGTTCCGACGATCCCGGGAGGTCCATAATAAATATGGGACTTGGGCGTATGCCCGAAATTTAATTCCCAGGTCCCCAGCCTTAGAAATCAATTTTTGAAAGAAATTGTTATGTTAAATTATTAATGAAATGAAGAAATGTATTAATGTTTGAAATCATTGGTATCGGGCGCGTATTTTGGTTCCGTAATACGGTACAGATTTGTTATAGTATTTAAGTACTATCTGTGAAATTTGGTGAGAATCGGAGTTGATTTGACGGGATTCGGACGTCCGGTTGAGAAATAGTGAAAATCAAAGTGTTCTTGAGAAAAATGATGAGTTTTGAGGATAAATTGATAGTTTAAGATGTTATTTGCATGATTTAATCGCACGAGCAAGTCTGTATGATATTTTTAGACTTGCGTGTATGTTTTGTTTAGAGCCCCGAGGGCTCGGGTGAGTTTTGGGTAGGCTACGGGATATTTTGGAACTTAGAACTAACTGCTGGTTTGTTGTTCTGGTGCACAACCATTTTGTTATTCACGATCGCGTAGCTTCATCCATGAAGGCATAAAGTAACATTTCTGAGGGAGAAATTCTTCTTTGCGAACGCGAGGAGATGGACGCAAACACGAAGCACTAGGGGGTAGTAGCCTTCGCGAACGCACCCACCCTTCCGCGAACACGATGTGTTACTGGGCTTGGGGGAGGGGGCTTGTCTTTCTCTATGCGAACGCGGCCGTGTGACAGTGAACACGATGGTCTGTGGAGTTAAAGCTCTGTGTACGCGGGCCATTCAATGAGACCGCGAAGGCCAATGGGCCTGACTCATCACGAACGCGGCAGGCCCATCGCGAACGCGATGAAGGGCTGCCCAGTCATATAAAATATGTTTTAAAAACGGGCAGAACCTCTTTCTTCATATTTTTTGAACCTACAAAGACCTAGAGGAGATTTTCTTCACAAAAATTCATCCCCAAAGTGTTGGTAAACAATTCTAAACTCTTCTGTTTCAATTACCCAATCTTTTTCACCACTTTTCAATCAAAAATTAAGAATTTGCATGGTAGAAATTGAGGGTTTGGGTAGGATTAGGAAATTTTGTAAAAGTCGAATTTTTACCTCGAATTGGGGTCGGATTTCGAAAATAATTGCATATTCAGTCTCGGGGTTGAATGGGTAAATGTAATTTGCTCCGAACCCCGAGTTTGGACCAAGTGGGCCCGAGGTCGGGTTTTAAATTTTTTTAGAACACATAAAAATCATAATTTTTCAGTAAAGTTAGTTCCTTTAGCATTAACTAATGATATTAAGCTAATTATGATTAGATTCGAGTGTGTTGGAGGTGAATTAGAAAGGAAAAGATGTAATTGAGCAGTGAGTGGCCTGCGGAATTGAGGTAAGTGTTGTGTCTAACCTTAGCTTGAGGGAATATGTATTGTGTGACTATTTGTTACCTGTTTATTTGCTAAATACAATGTCTAGGTGAGGTGACGAGTACCTATACGTTGTGGTCAGGTCATACCATGTGAGTAAAATGCTAATTCTTGTTAGTTTGGTTATCTTAATGCCTATCATCTGTGATTATTGTTGTTAGTGGAATGTTTAGAGATTAGTATCCGGTTCCACCGAAATGAATATTATTCAGAATACTGAGTTGAGATTGAAATGATAAATGATGATAGTAACCATGATGAAATATTGATTTCTTGTGAAATTCCTTTGAGAACAATGAGTTGAGATTGAAACATTAAATGTTGATAGAAAATGTGAGCAGTGAGTGGAGGTGAATTCGAAAGGAAAAGATGTAATTGAGCAGTGAGTGGCCTGCGGAATTAAGGTAAGTGTTGTGTCTAACCTTAATTTGAGGGAATATGTATTGTATGACTATTTGTTACCTATTTGTTTGCTAAATCCAATGTCTAGGTGAGGTGACGAGTACCTATACATTATGGTCAGGTCATACCATGCGAGTAAAATGCTAATTATTGTTAGTTTGGTTATCTTAATGCCTATCATCTGTGACTATTGTTGTTAGTGGAATGTTTAGAGATTAGTATCCGATCCCACTGAGATGAATATTATTCTGAATACTGAGTTGAGATTGAAATGATAAATGATGATAGTAACCATGATGAAATATTGATTTCTTGTGAAATTCCTTTTTATATATTATTGATGACTTAATTATATTGTGAGGAATAGTGTAAAGCACGAAGGGTGATGTCGTGCATGATTTATTTATAATGTGAGGAAGAGCGTAAATCACGAAGGGTGATGCCGTGCGTTCTTAATTGATGTGGAAATTTGTTTTAATTTCCCATTAATTAATGTTTTAATTCCTAAATTTCTTTATTCCTGCTAGTATGATTATATATATATATATATATATATATATATATATATATATATATATATATNGGGTAGTACCTGGTTCTGCACAAAAGAGGGCAGATGTAGTATTAGTACAACCGACCTATGTACTGAGTAAGTGCCGAGCCTAACCTCGGCGAAGTAGTGATGAGGCTAGGACAAGACACCACATAAAACCTGGATATATATATATATATATATATATCCAGGTTTTATGTGGTGTCTTGTCCTAGCCTCATCACTACTTCGCCGAGGTTAGGCTCGGCACTTACTCAGTACATAGGTCGGTTGTACTAATACTACATCTGCCCTCTTTTGTGCAGAACCAGGTACTACCCAGCGTTAGGAGATTAGTAGCTGATTTTCATCGTTCGGAGACACGAGGTAGATCTGCTGGCATCCGCAGATTCCTGGAGTCTTCTCTTAATTTTATGGAGACTGTTTATTACACTCAAAACAAATACATTATTTCTTTTAGCCCATTATTTGTAGTATTCTTAGTAGTTCGTGAATTATGACACCAGACCTTGGGGGTAGGCTTATAGTTATATATTTTGTTCGTGGCTCGGTTTATTCATTCATTTATTATTTTATTCCTGAAGGCATGCATTGGAAATTATTAGATGTAGTTTATTTTTAGATTGTCTTATTATGTTAAATAAATATTCAAAAGAAAATGGCTAATCAAGTTCTAACATTGGCGTGCCTAGCAAGTGTGGTGGTAGACGCCATCACGACCCCTAAGGTTGGGAATATGGCTTGTGACAATCTGCTGCTCATATGATGTTGAATCAATAACAATGGAAGTCTAGAGAGAGGAATCATAGAGAGATAACATAGAGAATGAAATGAAAATGGCTTCATCTCTTACATAATGACTTGTAGGTATACACATATATACAATCCACTTATATGTTACTCCACTAACTAACTTCCAGCTAATGTCCAACTAAGCACTATGCTAATCGACTTACTCTAATAAAAATTAACTAAATACTCGGTCACACCCCAATCCTGGGGGACGCGACCGGCTCTTAACCGAGTGAACCCAGTCAAGCAAGCCTGATTAGCCTTTCCTACCCGACTCATTCACTCCCCGAGATTTTAGTATAACATTGTTTACTGAGTTAGCATGAATTGAATCAAAGCGTGCGTTGAAGATATTAATCCCTTCTTTCTTATATATATCGATATCAACAATTAGGTTATCCAAAACATACATGCTAATTATAACCTTCACGAGGTGGAATTACGGTTACAAGTTATCCCAAGTATTACCCAAAAGCATACATGTCCCACATGAGTGTCTACGGAGCCTCTAACATAAAGAAGATGAACATAGTTCCGCCGGAGACAAGGCCCCGGCTATACCTCAAAATAGAACAACATACACAAGAGAGAGCAACACATTTTTATACATGGCCCCAGGAGGAAATGGGGCTCACCAGGACTGCTGTAAGGAGGAGGAGAAGTAGGCACCACTATCGACGATCAGCGCTACCAGCTACAGAGCCACCTACATCCATAAGACGATGTAGCGCCCCTGGAAAAAGGGACGTTAGTACTATTGAATAGTACTAGTATGTATGAACAAACTCTACTATATATAGAATAAAACATCTAACATGTAATAATACGATTAGAGACATCAATAACAATCCACATAAATAGGGGGAACACAAACAAGAGTCACCATGTTTTCTTATCCCGTTTTGCCATCTTTTGGATAGTAGTTCTTTAAAGCCAAGTGCCACAATTTTAATATACCACCGTGTCGTTCTCACACGGAGTCCGGTCTCTGCCTGACCGGCTAAGCCATCCCAAGTGAGACATTACAGCATCATAGTTTCATAATTACCACTGTGTCGTTTTTACACGGAGTCCGGTCTCTGCCAACCGGCTAAGCCATCTCACTTGAGACAGTGAGACATTACCAATATCATATTTTCGATGCGATTGCCACCATGTGTACAGCATGGAGTCCGATCTCGGCCCGATTGGCTAAGCCATCTCACTCTGGGACATAACCATATCAATTAAATCCTTTAGTTCACATCTCTTCCCATCATTTATTATATCATTCTTGGCACTTGGACATATTTAACTATTTATGTAACATTCCTCTCTTTAACCATTTTATACACTAATCTTCCGTATTAACTAGAACCAACACATATATAAGGATTCGTACACATCATAAAGGAAAGAGCATGAAAACCACAATTCATACTTTCAAATAGCATATTGACATGGTAGTAATATAGAACAATATTGAAGCAAGAGTCTCCTGACTTAACACATAGAACCCCTACATCCTTTTAGGGAATCACACAAGGAAATCCATACCGTACATTCGAGCACCAACGAGTTCATTCTATGAAGATTAGAGTTAGCCATACATACCTTAATTGGGGTTTCCCTTAATTTCTACCACAGTTGCCGGAACCCTTTAGCACCTTCGATCTATTTCACAATGTAGCACAATTGAACCCAAAATTAGGAATAATAATTATAGCCCTATCTCACTTGGGCATTATATCAAACATTATGTGTTTGTTAAGGTTGCATGGTCCCCTTTTAGTGAAAGATTACTCCAACCCATTTCCCTTATATGATTTAGGACTACTTGATTACATGCATGCAAGGATAATACCCTTATCCCCATGGACTCTCTCATTAATTACTTATTTTCAGTATGAGTTTCAAAATTTAGGGCTAAAGTATAGATTCTTACCTTGAGGATGAAGGCCTGGATTGCTTTCCTTGATAATCTCCAAAATTTCAAGCAAGGATTGAAGAGATGGATGAGGGTCACTCTCTCACTCTAAGACCCCCTTCTGTCACTCTAGATATCAGGGAAAATGTTGAAAAATGACCCAAGATAGGTGTTTTAACGGAATGGGGGTCGGGTTTTTAATTAAGAAAATGGGTGCCTCGACGCAGGTTTGCGGTCCAAAATGCGATCGCATTTTGGTTATGCGGTCCGCAAACCTGCCGCATAACCGGCCTCAACTGGGCGACCCAACTGTCTGGTTATGTGGTCACTATGCGGTGTGCATAACTATTATGCGATCGCATAATGTACCGCATAACAGTTATGCGGTCGCATAACTGCCCTCAAATTGGGTAGTCTCTTGCCCTACTCTGCGGCCATTATGCAGTCTGCAAAGCAGGTTTGCGATCGCATAGTGGACCGCAGATCTGCATCCCTTTACAAAATTGTTCCTCTAAGTTCGCAAGGTACTTTTCAATCCTAAAGGCCCGAACAACACAGGGATCTAACCGGGCATCGTTTTGGTTAAGGATTTCACGGGTCTTTACTTACTCAACTATGGTTTAGTCTACTGTAGTTAAGTCCCTAACTCAGGTTACTCTAGTTTCATCATACAAGTGATCACCATTACTCATACTCGTGGTGTAAGGCTGTCCGTACTTTAGTAAATATTGAATTACTATGCCGAAATCAAAATTTTAAAACTTTGGTGTTTGTATGTTGGTATTGATTACGGTATTTGTTTTGTATTTTCAAATTTGTTGGCATTCGATATGTATTCAATATATATTTATAAAAAGAAATACTGAAATATTGAATATCGTACAAAAAATATCTAATTACATATATATTATATAAATATAATTGACTAATAGTGACTATTAATTAGTATTCGCTATTGCTTAATCTTGTTGTACCTTTAAATTGCTTTTAGAAACTCTTTGACTTAATTTTATATAGAACATTTGGATGATTATTTATTTTGACGGACTGTAGGGAAGATCAATCATAGATAGATACGGCTACTGGCACTTGTGTTCTATTTGGAGCACGTAAAGACATGCTTATCTACACTATACCTCTGATAATGTTAAAAAATATTGCACGATAGTTTTGTCTGTGGTACTCATGTTTTCACACTGATGGGTTGTGAAATGTCGTTCGTTCTTGGAGGCCTTTGTATACGGTAAGAACCGGTCTCACGCGTTGGGTGACTGGAGAAGCGATACGTGTCAAGGATGACCAGTCGGCAATGGCTCAACCTGAGTGACACCGGATGCGAATCTGTGATCAAATAAAAAATAATTTAAGATATGACCGTTATAAAAATGTTACAGAAGACATACTCCATGATTCCTCCGGCTTTTATAAGCTTTTATTGGGCTTTATTATCTTTTATTATTCTTTATCACCTTTTAATTATCTTTTATTGAAGCATTAATATTGGTAACTAAGGGAGCATAATATGTAGATCATACACCCCATAGCTCTAGTATAAATATAGGCTTTCATTCAATTGTAAGGAATCAAGAAACATTGACAGCAAAAGACAAGTTGTCTTTCTCTCAAGCTTTATACAGATGCGAATCTGTGACCGAATAAAAAGTAATTTAAGATATGACCATTATAAAAATGTTACAGAAGACCAACTCCAAGATTCCTCCGGCTTTTATTAGCTTTTATTGGGCTTTATTATCTTTTATTATTCTTTATCACCTTTTAATTATCTTTTATTGAAGCGTTAATATTGGTAACTAAGGGGGCATAACATGTGGATCATACACCCCATAGCTCTAGTATAAATATAGGCTTTCATTCAATTGTAAGGAATCAAGAAACATTGATACCAAAAGACATGTTTTCTTTCTCTCAAGCTTTATACAAGTGTTGTCAAGATTTTCTAATAATTCTTTATCCCGGTGGGAACATTCGAAAGCCCAAGCTTGTATTTTCTTCAATTGTTCTTATTTTACTCGCTTTTGCTATTCTTTATTTTATTTTCTCATAGCAATTTAATCCACACGTCTATAAATCACATTACAAATTCAATTGTACAATTTTACGGGTAAATAGTTTGGCGCCGGCCGTGGGGCATAGATAGTTATGTTATTACTTTGATCCATTTATTTGTTACTAACTCAGTTTGACAATTTTTTCTTTAGTAAAAGAAAAAGCAGATATGGTAACCAATTATGTGAACAACTCTTTCAATATTGGAACAAACAACGAACGTGAGGATGGGTTCCAACGTGATGATTCAACTAGTGAAACTCACAATGAAGGAGATGGAATAACTCCAGTTCGTGTGATGATTCAACTAGTGAAACTCGCAATGAAGGAGATGAAACAACTCTGATTTGCGACGAACGGAATCCTTGGCATGTGAGAAGCCCAACTCCTGACGATACGAACGATACGTGTTGTTGAAATTGTCAAAATTTTGAGAGCGCAACAAAGAAAAATTATGAATCATCTCTCAAGAAAAGACCAAGTGATGATGGAGTTGAAGCAAGTGCTTGCAGTTGCTTCCCATAACTCCAACGGAGGAGTTCGATTTCCTCCCAGCGTGCTTGCAAATCCAATTGTGCAAAAAACCGACAACATTGCTTCAAGGGAGGAGTTGAGTTTTAATAAAAATGAGGCATGTGGTGCAGGTACTGGATCCGAAATGACAACAACGCTAATTATCATTTCAGAACCAAGCTTATAAGATTCATGAGGGAAATGAATGAACGAATGAACCAAAATGTTAAAAAATTCCATGCTCGGATAGATCAGATTCGGGGAGTACCTCCGGTCATAAAGGGATCGAACTCGAAAAAGTATTTTCAATTTTTTTTCAAATCTATTGTGGCTCCGGAGTTGATCCAAAAGAGATTAAAGATACCGGATATTCCAAAATATGATGGAACATCGGATCCACAGGAATACATTACAACTTACACTACATTTGTAAAAGAAAATGATATGGCTTCACATGAGATCGAATCAATCTTGTTAAAGAAAATTGGCAAAACTTTAACAAAAGGGTCTTTAACATGGTATCCACTTTTACTAGAACACTCAATTGATTCTTTTGAAATGCATGCGGATTATTATAGTAAAGCTCATGCCGAAGCAAGAAAAGTTCAAGCTAGAAAAGCAGATATTTTCAGAATCACTCAAGAAGACTCAAAGTTGCTATGAGAGTTCGTGATCCGGTTACAGAAAAATAGAATGTTGTTGTTGTAGTACTAGATGATTGGACAGTGAAAGCATTTACCAAAGGTATCAATCACTTAAGGTCTGATGCCTCAAGGAAGTGGAAGGAGAGTTTGGTAGAATTTCAAACAACAACGTGAGCAGATGTTCATAACAAGTATGAGTCAAAGATTCACGTAGAAGATGATCAGATAATTATATTGACATCTTCTACAGCCTGAAATCAAGGTCAACTAAACTTTGATTAGAGGCATTCTAAACACTTTTTTGAGCCATAGTGATTAAGATCATAGACTGGCAAGAAGAAAGAACGTTACCGCAGCGAGTCGCCCCAAAATAATTTGTAACATTTACGAACGATGGGGCATGTTGCATCAGAGAAACAATAACCTCAACAATAAGTACCGGAAGCATTAGAAAATGGCTCTGGAACATCCGTACAAGATACTGGAGATAGCCTGAAATGGCTCCGGAATAAATAAAAAGGACTGGGAGACCACCAGATGAAGGATCGAGGACTGCCAGATTAGTCTCGGAAAAAAGAAATAGATGAAATCAGAATCAAGAACCGGATAGACCCAATAAATATCATCCCGATCGCAATTCTCTTGTAATGTATTTTTGTTCATTTCCTGTGAACTGTCTTATATGCAAATTTGTAAACCTTTATGCACGTTCAAGTAATGGAATGGAGCAAAACTTGCACCTTCTAAAATGTTCTCGTATATGTCTAAATGAACAAAATTATTCTTGAAATTTACCCATACTTAAAAGCACATAAGGATTACAAATTCGAATAATTGTGTCCGGATGAACTAGACACATTAGCACCATAATCATAAGGGCCCGCTCTTATAAAGTTATCCAATCAAATGGCTAAAAGATTTGATGCCTTATTTCCCGCTCATAAAGTTAACTGGATGCATTAAATTTTCGGACATTATCAAAACCAGAAATACAACATTTTTTATTACCTTTGGTCTCTAAAGATGTGATGTTATAAATGTTTTTGGGTACAACTAAAAACCCAGAGTCAAAACTCAAAGAAAAATTTTCGGGTACAACTAAAAAACTAGCAGTCAAAATTTTCAGGTGAAAACTAAAAACCCGATATCAAGTTTTCTGTGATGGTAGTACTTCTTCAACACCAATCGGTCATCGACGAAAGTATAGTGGAGTTGTCATCTGAATCCCTAAGTTCTGCACTCTTTTTTCTTTCGCCCGATTTTTGTCCCGATTGAATTTTTCTGGAAAGATTTTAATGAGGCTGTAACGAGGGTGAAAAGATAAAATCTTTCACTTTCCGGTCACATCACAGTGAATAACCAAAAAGTTGGGGGATATCTTTATATAGTATAAACCGGTCTCAAGAGTTGGGTTACTTAAGAAACGACACCTGTCAAGGATGACCAGTCGGCAGTGACTCAACTAGGGTGACACCGGATATGGATCTGTGACCGGATAAGAAGCAATTATCTTATAGATACGTTACAGAAGACAGACATTAAGAATCCTCCGATATTTATTAGCTTTAATTATTCTTTATCACCTTTTAATTATCTTTTATCGTAACATTAATACTGGTAATGAAGGGGGCATAATTTGTAGATCATACACCTCATAGTTCTAGTATAAATAGAGGCTTTCATTCTGTCACGACCCAAACCGATGGGCCGCGACGGGCACCCGGTACCTTACTCAACCGTGCACCAACGTAACGTATCGTTCTTATTACATCATCATATACACGTGACATACGAGCCTAATAGGCCAATATACTCATTTATAAACTCAAAACATAGGCCGACAAGGCCGTACAATCTTTCACGTACAAGACATATGTCTACAAGCCTCTAAGAGTACATAAATGTCATAAAGGTCGGGACAGAGTC
>ML268982.1:0-34884 GCA_005239495.1 Nicotiana undulata
ATATATATATATATATATATATATATATATATATATAAGGGGGAAAAAATACCCATTCAAATTGGGAGTAGTTTCAGTTGGAGTTTTACAAATATTTTTTAAAAATATATTAAATTAGCTATAATAAGAAAATAAAAATATATAATAAAAATTATCCATTCCAATTTGGGAGTAGTTTCAAGTTGGAGTTTAAATTATTTTAAAAATAAAAAAATAAAGAAACTTTCAATTTAAACAAAAAAATACAAAAGTATAAAAATACGATTAGGATATTATACATAATATATATATATATATATATGACGACAGAACGAAGAACGCTATTTTACGACAGCAACACAAGAAAGAAGAATTCTATATATATATATATTCACGGCCCAAATTTCTAACCTTCGGATCGTGATGGCGCCTAACACCACACTTGCTAGGCAAGCCAATGTTAGAGTTCGATTAGTTATTTTCCTTTGATTATCCATTTAAACATAATAAAATAAATTTCAAAATAAACTCAACCTAATGGTTTCCAATGAATAACTCCAAATATAATATAATAAGCCAATAAATAAACTGAGTCACGAACTAATTATATAAATAATTCTAAGACTACCCCAGGGTCTGGTGTCACAATTCACGAACTACTAAAGAATACTACAAATAATGGGCTGAAAGAAATTATAAAACTGTTTTGAGAAAATATAAAACAGTCTCTACGAACTAAGAGAAGACTCTCGGGATTTGCGAACGCCGACAGATATACCTCGTGTCTCCAGATAATGGATAGTTGCTACTAAAATCTCTACTGCTGGGCGGTACCTGGATCTGCACAAAAGAGTGCAGAGTGTAGTATCAGTACAACCGACCACATGTACTGAGTAAGTGCCGAGCCTAACCTCGATGAAGTAGTGACGAGGCTAAGACGAGATAATTATAACTTAACCTGTAACAACGTATATATAATAAAACAATAAAATAATTCTACACAAATAAGAAAGATAAACTGCAACAATGAATAAAATAACTCAGTCGCCTATTTCAGGCCTCAGCTGTAACCAAGATCTCGCATAAATTTTCAAACTTCACTTTAAAATAACCAAAGGTGCACAATATGAGAAACAGTAGAGTAGAACAGTAAATTTTCCAAATCTTTGTATTTAAAATCAATAAATCATAAATCTCATCACTTATCAATTACTTGTTGCGGCGTGCAACCCGATCCCACCTGTCCACCCTTATCACTATCATTTATTTCACCTCTCCACCCTTATTACTATCATTTATTTCGCATGTCCACCCTTATGTGATGACCCAAAAGGTCATCTTGTGTATCCTTAGCTAATTTTGTGTTCCAAGGTCATGAAAACCTCTTTATACCTCACCTCGATTTTGTGTGCGCAGCCCGGGCGTGTAGCCGGGAAGCCGTTGAGTGAAAAACTGATAAAAATGATGAATTTATATTAATTATTTGAATAAAGTTGACTTTGGTCAACATTTTTGGTAAACGGACCCTGACCCGTAATTTGACGGTCCAGGAGGATCCGTAGAAAAATATGGGACTTGGGCGTTTGCCCGGAATCGAATTCCGAGGTCCCAAGTCCGAGAAATGAATTTTTAAGGAAAATTATTTTATAAAAAATATAAAGGTTTTTGAAAATGATATTTGATGTGAAACTTGTGATATCAGGCACATATTATGGTTCCGAAGCCCGGAACAGGTTCAATATATTTTTATGTGTTATCTGTGAAGTTCGGTAATAAACGGATTTCGTTTGACGTGATTCGGATCAAAAATGGAAATTTTAGAAGTTTTGGAAGTTTTAAGAAATTCCATTGATTTTGAGGTCTAATTCATTGTTTTTGATGTTATTTTGGTGGTGTAATTACACGAATAAGTCCGTAGGATATTTTATGAAGTTGTGTGCACATTTGGTTTTGAGCCCCGAGGGCTAGAGTGAGTTTCGGGTAGGTGTAGGAGTCCAAAACATAGGAAAAATCTGGTGTTTTTATTGTTGTTGTTGGTGTCCAGGGAATTACCCTACGCGAACGCACTCAAGGGAGTGCGAACGCACAGGGTTATAGAGGTTTGGGGGGTCAGGGTAGCTTAATCTTGTGCGAACGCACCAAATAGGATGCGAACGCGGAGGGTTATTTGGCAACTACTGTGCGAACGCGCAGGTAGGGTCGCGAACGCACAACATTTGCGAGGGCCTGAGGGGGCTAGGTGTAAAATACCATTTGCGAACGCGGCCCCACAACCGCGAACGTACAGGTGTGTGTAGTAAACCTCCGCGAACACGGCATGGGGCCCGCGAACGCGGAGAGTAATTTCGCCCAGCTATTTTTAAATGTCCAAAATAGAACACTTATACGGGATTCCTTCATTTTTTCATAAACCCCTTCTTCTCCAAAGCTCCTAGGCGATTTTTGAAGTATTTCCCCACCATAACCTCTTAGGTAAATAATCTTCAACTTGTTTCCTTCCATTTTTCATCAACATCTATTAGATTCTAGGCCTAAAAACATGAAATTAAAGGTAAAAAAATTAGGGTTTTGGGTAGAGTTAGGGCTTTTGATTATTTGGGAATTTGACCTTGTTTTGGGGTCGGATTTCAAAACAAATTATATATTCTGGCTCGTGGGGGAATGGGTGATCGGGTTTTGATCTGAACCTCGTGTTTTGACCAAGCGGGACCGGGGTCGAATTTTGGAATTTTGGGAAGAATGTTGGGAATTCTATAATTAAGCTTTGGAATTGAATTGTTAAGTAATTATTGATGTTATTGATTCGATTATGTCTAGATACGATTGATTTAGAGTCGGGTTCGAGAGGAAAAGCGGTGCTAGAGGCTTGATTTGGATCATTGGAGTCGAGGTAAGTGGTTGGCCTAACCTTAGCTTGAGGGAATAGGTATTGAGTCCAAATTGCTACGTGTTTATTCCATGTTCAACGTATAGGTGAGGTGACGAGTACCTATACGCTGTTGTCAAGCATGATCGTGAGTCGAATATTTGCAATTTTATGATATTTCTTGGATTTTACTGTGTTTACGGATTTGGTATCCATTTGCTATTTATTCACTTGATGGAAATTCTTAGTTATGAGTACTGTTGAGTGGTTGATCGGTTGAGGAACATTTTGTTGATTTATACACCTGTGTAGGATTGGTTATAGCTGTGTCCCTTGCCGGGATGGTATTATTTTTTTGTTGTTGTTGATTATTTTTCTGTGTGCTGCCCTCTTTTCCCCAGCATGTTATCCCCGTTTTTGTGCTTAACTGTTCATTTCTTGTCATTACTTCTTTATTATATTATTGAATTGTATAGGTATTTGTTATATGTCGTGTCCTAGCCTCGTCACTACTTCGCCGAGGTTAGGCTCGACACTTACTCAGTACATGGGGTCAGTTGCAGTGCTACACTTGCACTTCTTTATGTTGTGCAGATTACGGTACCGGACCCGGTGGGCATTGAGCGAGGGAGTATCATTCAGTCCACAGGCGACACCGAGGTAGTCCTGCAAGCGTGTGCAAGCCCTGGCGTCACCTCCTTTATCTCTCTTTCCTGTCTTTTCATTATTTCCGAGACAGTAGCTCTTTGTTTATTCAGACTTGTATTTGTAGTAAATCTTAGATAGTATGTGAAAGTTGTGACACCCGATTTTGGGGAGATTATTATAGACGATTTGTGTAATACTATTTAATCAAACTGTTAGATTTCACTCTTCCGCACTTTGATTCTAATTGTTCTTGTATATCACTGTTAATTGCTAAGTAGTAAAGGAATAGATTGGAGTGTCTAGTAACGTTGGCTTGTCTAGCGGGTTCAACGTTAGACGCCATCACGGTCCCGACGGTGGGATTTCGGGTCGTGACATGTTGGTATCAGAGCACTAGGTTTCTTAGGTCTCACAATTCACGGACAAACTTGGTAAAGTCTGAGGGATAGGTACGGAGACGTCTGTACTTATCCCCTAGAGGCTGCAAAGTTAGGAATAACTTCACATTTCTTCTTCTCTGTTGTGCGATTTGAATTCTAAATGCTAACTGATTTTTCTATTCTATTCTCTCGCATATGGCGATAACGCGTGCTTCCTCATCTACAGATCAGCAGCCCGATCCTCCTATTACAGCTCCTACGAGGGGCCGAGGACGAGGTCGAGGCAAATCCAAGGCTCAGCCCAGGGCAGCAGCCCCAGTAGAGGACCCACAGGTAGACTTTGCCGGCGAGGTTCCTGCTCAGACGGTTCCGGTCGGACCAGCTTAGGTCCCAGAGGGGTTCATTGACACCCCGGTTCTTCAGGACGCTCTGGTCCGCTTAGTGGGCCTTATGGAGAGCGTGGCTCAAGCCGGTCTTCTTCCTACAGCACCAGTCGTGTCTCAGGCTGGGGAAGGGGCCTAGACTCCTGCTACCCGCACACTAGAGCAGTTAGCCTCTCAGCTCCAGACTCCAGCACCTCAGACAGCTGAGGCAGCTCAGCCGGGTATTGTGGCACCGGCAGTTGAGGGAGCAGCTATGTCTGCTGATGCCCTATGGAGATTAGATCGGTTCACCAAGTTATTTCCTACTACTTTCACTGGTGAACCATCAGAGGATCCCCCATGATTTCTTGGACAGTTGCTATGAGGTTCTTCGGAACATGGGCATCGTAGAGACCAATGGGGTTGATTTTGCTACATTCCGTCTTTCTGGTACCGCTAAGACTTGGTGGAGGGACTATTGCTTGACCATACCAGCTGGGTATTCACCTTTGTCTTGGGCTCAGTTCTCCGAGTTATTCTTGGGGAAGTTTCTTCCAGTCACCCAAAGAGAGGACTATCGGAGGCAGTTTGAGCGCCTCCAACAGGGATCTATGACTGTTACACAGTGAGACCAGGTTCATCACTTTGGCCGGACATGCTATCATGATGCTCCCCACTGATCGTGAGAGGGTGAGGAGGTTTATTGAGGGTCTAGCTCAGCCTATTAGACTTCAGATGGCCAGGGAGACAGGTACTGATATCTCATTTCAAGATGCGGCCAATGTGGCCAGGCGTATTGAGATGGTCTTATCATAGGGCAGTGGTCAGGGGTCTGACAAGAGACCTCGCCATTTTGGTCGATTCAGTGGTGCCTCATCTGGAGGTAGAGATTCCTTTGGCAGAGTTCATCCTCCTAGACCATTCCCATCGGCGCTTCAGGTATCACGCGGTGCACCATCATCTCCTATCAGTGCACCGACGCTTCAGAGCTTCTAGGGTGGTTATTCTGGTCGACAAGGTCAGTTTCAGGGCCAGTAGTCGCAGAAGTCGAGATTTTGTTTCACTTGTGGTGGTATGGGGCACATTTCCAGTTTTCCCCCAAGCTTCTAGTGGTTCTCAGTATCAGGGTTCTCGTGCTATGATTCCCGCACCAGGTGCACCCCCGCCCCCTCAGCCAGCTAGGGGTGGAGATCGAGGTACCAGAGGTGGAGGTCAGACGGTTAGAGGTGGAGGACAGGCTATGAGAGGTAGAGGTCAGCCCGCAGTAGGTCAACCCAGAGATGTCCAGGTTGGAGGGGCTCCGCCCCGATGCTATGCTATTCCTTCCAGGCCTGAGGCTGAGGCCTCTGATGCGGTCATTACAGGTACGATTTCAGTTTGTAGCACAAATGCTTCGGTTTTATTTGATCCGGGTTCTACATTCTCCTATGTGTCTTCATATTTTGCCCCTTATCTAGTATGCCACGTGATTCCCTAAGTACTCTTGTATATGTATCTACACTGGTGGGTGATTCTATTGTGGTAGATCGAGTCTACCGTTCATGCTTAGTGGTTATTTGTGGTCTGGAGACTCATGTAGATCTCTTGCTTCTTGATATGGTTGATTTCGATGTCATCTTGGGGATGGATTGGTTATCTCTCTACCATGTTATTCTAGACTGTCATGCCAAGACTGTGACCTTGGCCTTACCGGGAGTACTTCGATTGGACTGGAGAGGGACTCCTAGTCATTCTTCCGGTAGATTTATTTCATATATGAAGGCTCAACACATGGTTGAGAAGGGTTGTTTGGCCTATTTGGCCTATGTTCACGATTCTAGTGTCGAGGTTCCTTCTATGGAGTATGTGCCCGTGGTTCGTGAGTTTCCAGAGGTATTCCCTGCTGACCTGCCTGGTATGCCACCCGACAGGGATATTGATTTTTGCATTGAGTTGGCTCCGGGCACTCAGCCCATTTCCATTTTGCCATATCGTATGGCCCCGTTAGAGCTGAAGGAGTTGAAGAATCAATTGCAGGATTTGTTGGATAAATGCTTTATAAGGCCTAGTGTTTCTCCTTGGGGTGCCCCAATGTTGTTTGTTAAGAAGAAAGATGGCTCGATGAGAATGTGTATTGACTATCGACAATTGAACAAGGTTACTATTAAGAATAAGTATCCTTTGCCGAGGATTGATGATTTATTCGACCAGCTTCAGGGTGCCACAGTGTTTTCCAAGATTTATTTGAGATCTGACTACCATCAGTTGAGGATTAGGGCGTATGATGTTCCTAAGATAGCTTTTCGCACTCGGTACGGGCATTATGAGTTCTTGGTGATGTCATTTGGGTTGACAAATGCCCCCGCTGCTTTTATGGAGTTGATGAACCGAGTGTTCAGGCCCTATGACTTGTTCATGATTGTTTTAATTGATGATATTTTGATTTACTCCCGTAGCCGAGAGGAGCATGAGCAGCACCTTCGAGTCATCCTCCAGACTCTGAAGGACAATCAGTTATATGCCAAATTTTCGAAGTGTGAGTTCTGGTTGAGTTCGGTTGCATTTCTGGGTCACGTTGTGTCGGCATAGGGTATTCAAGGGGATCCCAAAAAGATTTCAGCAGTCAGAGATTGGCCTAGACCCGCTTCAGCTACAGAGATTCGGAGTTTCTTGGGCTTAGCAGGTTATTATCGCTGGTTTGTGGAGGGCTTTTCATCTATCGCAACCCCGATGACCAGGTTGACTCAGAAGGGTGCCCAGTTCAGGTGGTCATATGAGTGTGAGGCGAGCTTTCAGAAGCTCAAGACAACCTTGACCACGACACCAGTGTTAGTTTTGCCCACAGGTTCAGGGCCATATACTGTGTATTGTGATGCTTCACGGGTTGGACTTGGTGCAGTGTTGATGCAGGATGGCAAGGTTATAGTTTATGCGTCTCGTCAGTTGAAGGTTCACGAGAGGGACTATCCAGTTCATGATTTAGAGTTAGAAGCCATAGTTCATGCGTTGAAGATTTGGAGGCATTATCTGTATGGTGTGTCATGTGAGGTGTTCACAGATCATAAGAGTTTGCAGTATCTGTTCAAGCAGAAAGAGTTGAATATGAGGCAGAGGAGATGGTTAGAGCTGTTGAAAGACTACGACATTACCATCTTATATCATCCGGGAAAGGCCAATGTAGTGGCCAATTCCTTGAGCCGGAAGTCAGCCAGTATGGGTATTCTTGCTTATATACCAGTCGGAGAGCGATCACTTGCTTTAGATGTTCAGGCTTTGGCCAACCGATTCATGAGATTGGAGGTTTCTGAGACTGGCAGCGTTTTGTCCCATACTGTGGCCCGTTCTTTATTGTATGATCGTATTCAGGACCGACAGTATGATGATCGTCATTTATGTGTTCTTATAGATACGGTTCGGCACAGAGATGCCAAGCAGGTTACAGTTGATGATGATGGAGTCTTGAGGATGCAGGGCCGTATTTGTGTACCTAATGTTGATGGTATTCGTAAGTTGATATTGCAGGAGGCCCATAGTTCCCGGTATTTCATTCATCCGAGCGCCGCAAAGATGTACCCGGATTTGCGGCAACATTATTGGTGGCGAAGGATGAAGAAGGATATTGTGGCATATGTAGCTCGGTGCTTGAACTGTTAGCAAGTTAAGTACGAGCACCAGAGACCCGGTGGTTTGATGCAACAAATTGAGCTTCCCGAGTGGAAGTGGGAGCGTATCACCATGGATTTTGTAGTTGGGCTCCCACGGACTCAGAGGATGTTTGATGCGGTGTGGGTCATTGTGGATAGGCTGACCAAGTCAGCATACTTCATTCCGGTATCAATTTTGTATTCTTCGGAGAAGTTGGCAAAGATTTACATCAGGGAGATTGTTCGCCTGCATGGTGTGCCCGTGTCCATTATTTCTGACCGAGGTACTCAGTTCACCTCCCATTTCTGGAGAGTATTTCAGCGTGAGTTGGGCACACGGGTTGAGTTGAGCACAACGTTTCATCCTTAGACGGACGGACAGTCCGAGCGTACTATTCAGATCTTGGAGGATATGTTGCGAGCATGTGTCATCGACTTTGGAGGTTCATGGGACCAGTTTTTGCTTTAGTTGAGTTTGCCTACAACAACAGTTATCAGTCGAGCATTCATATGGCTCCGTATGAGGCAGTGTCGGTCGCCAGTTGGGTGGTTTGAACCGGGAGAGGCTAGGTTGTTGGGTTCAGAGTTAGTCCAGGATGCCTTGGACAAGGAGAAGATCATTCAGGATAGACTTCGTACAACTCAGTCTAGGCAGAAGAGTTACGCAGAGTTCGTGATTGGGCATTTATGATAGGGGACCGTGTATTTCTTTGGGTGTCGCCCATGAAGGGCGTGATGAGCTTCGAAAAGAAGGGCAAGTTGAGCCCTAAGTACACTGGTCCATTTGAGATTCTGGATAAGGTAGGAGAAGTGGCCTACAGACTTGCTTTACCACCGAGTTTATCAGCCGGGCATCCGGTGTTCCAGGTATCTATGCTTCAGAGGTATATTGCCGATCCATCTCATGTACTTGACTTCAGCGGAGTCCAGTTGGACAAGGATTTGACTTATGAGGAGGAGCTGATAGCCATATTAGCTCGGCAGGTTCGTCAGTTAAGATCGAAGAGTTATCCTTCGGTTCGTTTTCAGTGGAGAGGTCATCCTGTTGAGGCAGCTACCTGGGAGTCCAAGTCCGATATGCGGAGCCGATATCCCCATCTTTTCCCCGATTCAGGTATCTTTCTATGTCCGTTCGAGGACGAACGTTTATTTTGGAGGTGGAGATTGTGATGACCCAAAAGGGCATCCTGTGTATCATTAGCTAATTATGTGTTCCGAGATCATGAAAACCTCCTTATACCTCACCTCGATTTGCCTGCGCAGCCCGGGCGTGTAGCCGGGAAGCTGTTGAGGGAAAAACTGATAAAAATGATGAATTTATATTAATTATTTGAATAAAGTTGACTTTGGTCAATATTTTTGG
Source organism: Nicotiana undulata (assembly GCA_005239495.1). Lineage (NCBI taxonomy): Eukaryota > Viridiplantae > Streptophyta > Magnoliopsida > Solanales > Solanaceae > Nicotiana > Nicotiana undulata. Next base: position 9,222 of record ML268982.1, read on the forward strand.
TAAACGGACCCAGACTCGGACCCATGATTTGACGATCCCGGAGGGTCCGTAGGAAAATATGGGACTTGGGCGTATGCCCGGAATCGAATTCCGAGGTCCCAAGTCCAATAAATGAATTTTTAAAGAAAATTATTTTCTGAAAAATATAAAGGTTTTTGAAAATGATATTTGATGTGAAACCTGTGATATCGGGCCCGTATTATGGTTCCACAGCCCGGAACAGGTTCAATATATTTTATATGGTTTAGTTGTGAAGTATGGTAATAAACGGATTTCGTTTGACGTGATTCGGATAAAAAATGGAAAATTTAGAAGTTTTGGAAATTTTAAGAAATTTCATTGATTTTGAGGTCTAATTCATTGTTTTTGATGTTATTTTGGTGGTGTAATTACACGAATAAGTCCGTAGGATGTTTATGAAGTTGTGTGTACATTTGGTTTTGAGCCCCGAGGGCTCGGGTGAGTTTCGGGCAAGTGTCGGTGTGCAAAACATAGGAAAAATCTGGTGTTTTAATTGTTGTTGCTGGTGTCCAGGGAATTAGTCTATGCGAACGCACCCAAGGGAGTGCGAACGCACGGGGTTATAGAGGTCTGGGGGGTCAGGGTAGCTTAAGCTTGTGCGAACGCACCAAATAGGATGCGAACGCGGATGGTTATTTGGTAACTACTGTGCGAACGCGTAGGTAGGGTCGCGAACGCACAACATTAGCGATGGCCTGGGGGGCTGGGTGTAAAATACCATGTGCGAACGCGGTCCCACAACCGCGAACGCACATGTCTGTGTAGTAAACCTTCGCGAACGCGGCCTGGGGCCCGCGAACGCGGAGAGTAATTTCGCCCAGCTATTTTTAAATGTCCAAAATAGAACACTTATACGGGATTCCTCCATTTTTTCATAAATCCCTTCTTCTCCAAAGCTCCTAGGAAAATTTTGAAGTATTTCCCCACCATAACCTCTTAGGTAAGTAATCTTCAACTTGTTTCCTTCCATTTTTCATCAACATCTATTAGATTCTAGGCCTAAAAACATGAAATTAAAGGTAGAAAAATTGGGGTTTTGGGTAGAGTTAGGGCTTTTGATTATTTGGGAATTTGACCTCGTTTTGGGGTCGAATTTCAAAACAAATTATATATTCGGGCTCGTGGGGGAATGGGTGATCGGTTTTTGGTCCGAACCTCGTGTTTTGACCAAGCGGGCCCGGGGTCGAATTTCGGAATTTTGGGAAGAATGTTGAGAATTCTATAATTAAGCTTTGGAATTGAATTGTTAAGTAATTATTGATGTTATTGAGTCGATTATGTCTAGATACGATTGATTGATTTAGAGTCGGGTTCGAGAGGAAAAACGGTGCTAGAGGCTTGATTTGGATCATTGGAGTCGAGGTAAGTGTTTGGCCTAACCTTAGCTTGAGGGAATAGGTATTGAGTCCAAATTGCTACGTGTTTATTCCATGTTCAACGTATAGGTGAGGCGACGAGTACCTATACGCTGATGTCAAGCATGACCGTGAGTCGGATATTTGCAATTTTATGATATTTATTCGATTTTACTATGTTTACGGGTTTGGTATCTATTTGCTAGTTATTCACTTGATGAAAATTCTTAGTTATGAGTATTGTTGAGTGGTTGATCGGTTGAGGAATATTTTGTTGATTTATACACCTGTGTAGGATTGGTTATAGTTGTGTCCCTTGCCGGGACGGTATTATTTTGTTGTTGTTGTTGATTATTTTTCTATGCATTTAAGGTCTATTATTGTTGATTTTCCTGCCAACTGTTGTTTTTATGTTGATTATTTATGCACGAGGGGACATTCCGTGCCATGTTTATATTGTTTATGCACGAGGGGACATTCCGTGCCGTGTTACTGATATTATGCACGAGGGGACATTCCGTGCCGTGTTGTTGTGATATTATAGCACGAGGGGACATGTTGTGTCGTTCTGTTTATTTATTTGTTCAGAGTTATTAATTATTGATTACTTCAGTTGTTATCTCGTTCCGTCATTTCAGTGTTGCTGCCCCCTTTTCCCCAGCATGTTATCCCCGTTTTTGTGCTTAACTGTTCATTTTTTGTCGTTACTTCTTTATTATATTATTGAACTGCACATGTATTTGTTATATGTCGTGTCCTAGCCTCGTCACTACTTCGCCGAGGTTAGGCTCGGCACTTACTCAGTACATGGGGTCGATTGTACTGATGCTACGCCTGCACTTCTTTATGTTGTGGAGATTACGGCACCGAACCTAGTGGGCATTGAGCAAGGGAGTATCCTTCAGTCCACAGGCGACACCGAGGTAGTCTTGCAGGCGTTCGCAGGCCCTGGCGTCACCTCCTTTATCTCTCTTTCCTGTCTTTTCATGTATTTCCGAGACAGTAGCTCATTGTTTATTCAGACTTATATTTGTAGTAAATCTTAGACAGTCCGTGAAAGTGTGACACCAGATTTTGGGGAGATTATTATAGACGATTTGTGTAATACTGTTTAATCAAACTGTTAGATTTCACTCTTCCGCACTTTGATTCTAAGTGTTCTTGTATATCACTGTTAATTGCTAAGTAGTAAAGGAATAGATTGGAGTGACAGGTAACGTTGGCTTGTCTAGCGGGTTCAACGTTAGACGCCATCACGGTCCCGGCGGTGGAATTTCGGGCCGTGACAACTTATCGCTATCATTTATTTCACTTGTCTACCCTTATCACTATCAATTTATTTATTTATTAAAAACTTTCACAATTCAGACCAAGCCTTTCACAATAGTTTTGTCTCAATAGTCATAAACAATAAACAGTAGTTCTCACAAACTTCATAAATAATATGTCAAAATGAAACCAATAGGAATATATATATATACATATATACACACACACATCTCGTAAAATAATGTCAACTCACTCAGTCTTTATGTACCACAATAAAACCAAGGAAAACGACTGATACTTTCCCAAACATGATTGCAACAAGACTTACAACAATATAACAAGCCAAGTAATTATAGAAAATAACAATGAACATGAAACAATTAAAAACATGAAGCAATTAGATTGAAAACGGCGAAGGGATCATGTAAGTGGACCATTTGGTGGTGCATAGATACTCGTCACCTCACATATACACCATACACATGCATTTTCACATAAAAATTAAGTTGGGGATTCCTATTCCCTCAAGTCAAGATTAAACCAAACACTTACCTCAAATTCGCATGTCACTCATTGCTCAATTATAGCTTTTCCCTTTGAATTCACCTCCAATACACCCGAATCTAACCATAATTAACTTAATATCATTAATTAATGCTAAAGGAACTAACTTTACTGAAAATTATAATTTTTCCTAAGATTTCTCAAAAAAGTAAAAACCCGACCCCGGGCCCGCTTGGTCCAAACTCGAGGTTCGGACCAAATTACATTTACCCATTCACCCACGAACCCGAATATACAATTAGTTTTGAAATTCGACCTCAATTCGAGGTAAATATTCGATTTTTACAAAATTCCCTAATTCTACCCAAAATTCCCTAATTCGATTTGGAATTTCATTTGAAGATGAAGTTTGTGTTTGGTTATGATATTTGCAACATATTTGGATGCCTTTTTTTCAAAATCATGAAATATGATTTATACCCCATCAAAATCACCCCAATTTGATTATCCTACTTGAAATAAACAATCAAAATGCTATTGTTCAACATAGAAGATATAAAATCAATATCACAGTTTCTAATTCTACTAATACACAGAGAAAGAATTTAAGCCAAAAACAACATGAATATGAACAAGTTCTTCTTTAATATTGGAGTATATCAAAAATTCAATAAAACATACTATTTTAAAAGATAAAATAAAAACAAAAGATTGATTAATTGGCTGCTTGCATCACCAAAAATTTTAAAAGACATGCGCGTTTTGTGTTTCTGTGGGTAGTTGTAGGTTAATAGATGCTGGGGTCATTGTATAAATTTTAAAAGTATAGAGTAAATTTATAAAATTAAAAACTAGTGAAAATGCATTTTCAATTAAAAAAGTGGTAAGAACCAGTTTTTCAAATTTGAAAATGCATTTTCAAGTGAAATTGGAAAAAAGGTGTTCAATTTGATAACCAAACATTGTTTTCAAAAGATGTTTTGGAAAAAAGTAAAAAATTTATATGTCCAAACGGTCTCTTAGTTTTTGATTTAAAAGTGATGAAAAACATTAGGTAATTGAAAGAGTAAAGTTTAGAATTGATTACCAACAACTTGGGGATGAACTTTGATGAAGAAAATCGTCCTTAGGGCTGTGTAGTTCAAAAATTTTGAAGAAAAAGGGTTTTGTCCTTTTTAAAATCGAATTTATATAGCTGGGCAGGCCTGCCCGCGTTCGCGTAGAGTTAAGTCTTCTTGGCCTTCGTGTTCGCGAGCATGGAGCTGTGTTCGCGTAGTGGTAGGGGACTGGGCCATCGCGTTTGCGTCACCTGGGCCGCTTTCGCGTAGAGGAACCCAGGTTCCTCCACCCAGGCCCAATTACCCTGTGCGTTCGCATGGGGGTGAACGCGTTCACATAGCACAAAGGTGACCCCCTGTAAATTACACTATGCGTTCGCGAGGTGTAAGGTACGAACGCGATGCACAAAAGTGTTGTGCACCAGCCAACAACAAATACAACAGAGAATTTCAAGTGTAAAACATCCCGTGGCCTATCCGAAACTCACCCGAGCCCTCCGAACTCTAAACCAAATATGCACGCAAGTCTAAAAATATCATACAGACTTGCTCGTGCGATCAAATCATGAAAATAACATGTAAAACTATGATTAAACCTCAAAACTCATCATTTTTTCTCAAGAACACTTAAAGTTCATTATTTCTCTACCGGACGTCCAAATCACGTCAAATAAACTTCGTTTTTCACCAAATTTCACAGTTAGCATTTAAATACTATAACAAATCTGTACCGGGCTCCAGAACCAAAATACGGGCCCGATACCATTAGCTTCAAACATTAATTCTTTTCTTTATTTCATTAATATTTCATTAATATTTCAGTAAAATAATTTCTTTCAAAAATTGATTTCTAAGGCTTGGGACCTCAGAATTCATTTCCGGGCATACTTCCGAATCACATATTTTATTGCGGACCTCCCGGGATCGTCGGAACACAGATCCATGTCCGTTTTCTCAAAATATTGACCAAAGTCAACTATAATCAAATTTTAACTCTAGAAATTACTATTTCTCATATTTTCACATAAAAGCTTTCCGGTTTCACGCCCGGACTGCGCACGCAAATCGAGGTATTTAAAATTAATCCTTTTATGGCTAATAAGCCTAGAACATAGTCTAAATTCATAGAATGACCCCTTGGGTCAACACAATATATATATATATACACTTTTGATGAATTCAAAATTATAATTTAGTAAAAAAATTATTATTTTATTTAAATTTTTAATAAACTACAAAAGTTGAAAACTAATCAAATAAGAATTACAGTAGAAAGAAAGGAACGTACGAAGATAGGGGATAGAGATAATTTTATGATATTTATATTTTAAATTAATTAAAAAATAAAAGATAAATAAATAACACTCAAGAAAATTATCAATAGTAGTAAGTACTTGCTAATTCAATAATAAAAATAAAAATGATCAAACAATTTATTTGATTACTATATGATGTGTATCCTTTAATTTTGTATAGATTGTGTTATATTTCTGCACACTATATTAAATAATAAAATATAACTAATATTTATTAAGTTAATATGATATATTAGATCATAATTTATAAGATTAATATTCTATCAAAATTATCTCCGTATCGCGCGAGTTTTGATACTAGTTTTTATATAATAATTCTACCTTGTATTATACTTATTTTTGTAATGGTGCAAGTTTTTCTTCATATTGCTAGTGCATGACATCATGAAACGACGGGAAGTAATGCAATCTATCCAAACATTATATTTATTAAATTATACAATATAATATGGCGCAATACAATACGATATATTATGAAATGAAATATAATAACCGTCCAAATTAGTTGTGTGATTTATCAACTTTGTACATGCCTAAACATTTAGATTTAAAGTATCATGAATTATTATTAAGATTACTAGTTTTGGCCTTATCTGAATCATCTTGTATAGATAAACAAGTCAGTCGGCTTCGATCGTTTACATGATTATAGATAAAATTAATGAGTAGGACGCTAGAGTTTCTTTTTCAACACTTTGACTTCGATTAGTATCACTAAGGCCTTATTTGTTTGCACTTGATGGAGGTCTGGATTTTAAATATTCAGATCTCGGACATTAAGCGTGTTTGTTTTTAAGTCTGAATCTTAATTATTCAGATCTTAATCATTAAGTGTGTTTATTTTTTTCACTTCAGAACCACTTAATGAGTCTGAATAGCTCTGTATGATTAAGATCCAGAATAGAGACTTAATTTTATTAAGATGTTATCCTCCATATTCATTATTAATTGTCTCCACCGCCAACCATTATCAACTACCATCATGCCATCACCACCATACTCAACCACCACCATCATAATCGACTACTACCACCTGCCATCCCCACCACTCCCACCACCATCATTGTCAACCACAAACAATACTCATCCACCTCAACTACTACAACTAACTTCACATCAGTGTCAACAACCATAATCGGCACTGCCCACCATTATAAACTACCACCACCCACCACCACCTTCCTCAATCACAACTATCACTGCCACCCGCCAATATTAACTATCACCACTCACCACCACCATCCCCAATCATAATTTCCACCACTAGCTACTACTCTGAACCACCACTATCAACCAAACCTACCACCAACCACTGCCTCTAGTCGGCATTCACAAGCACCACCGTTAGCCGCCACCACCACCAACTACTTTATTTTCAAGAAATTATATATTTTCTTGATAGAATATAAGATTAATTAATATTTTATTTGAATTTATGTTTATTAATTTTCACATAAAGATAATTTTTATACATTCAGATGTTAAAAATCAAACAGTCTTAACTATCACCACTCACCACCACCATCCCCAATCATAATTTCCACCACTAGCTACTACTCTGAACCACCACCATCAACCAAACCTACCACAAACCACTGCCTCTAGTCGGCATTTACAAGCACCACCGTTAGCCGCCACCACCGCCAACTACTATATTTTCAAGAAATTATATATTTTATTGATAGAATATAAGATTAATTAATATTTCATTTGAATTTATGTTTATTAATTTTCACATAAAGATAATTTTTATACATTCAGATGTTAAAAATCAAACAGTCTTAATCATTTAGTATTCAGGTCTTAATACACAGCTTAATATTCATATGTGTATTCATATTCAGATATCTTAATCTTAATACACATCTTGATATTCAGATGTGTATTCAGATTCAGACGTCTTAATCTTAACAAAAACAAATGAGGCCTAAATCGTCTTAGTAGCAATTAATTAACAAACCATTATAACATGGGTTAACACATGTTCCTTTTGAAATTAGAATCTTTCTCCAATCACAAAAAAAATAAGAAGCCCAAATCGACTAAAATTGTAATAGCCTTGGTTCGTCTTCTGCATGTCCAAGCCCACTACTCGTGCGAGGACGAATAGTTTATGAGCTCTAGAGAGAGAAAAACATACTGTTTAGAGAGAGAAAGTTTGGGGGAAGAACGAAGGAGCACGAAGACAGAACCAGGAACCTTATTTTACTCGACAAATACATGCGTATTTATGTCAATATAGGCACTTGTTGTCTCATATTGTACAAGCCGAGGTACATATTGTACGAGATTCAAATGCATTCCCTGCTTCAGATATTCTAGGGCAAAAATATCTTTGCTTTGAATTGAGGTAAGAAAAAACCCTAGAACCAGGAGAAACTTACAGGGCTGACGCATTGCTAACCCTAGCTGCAATTCGGGCATTAGTATTCACAATTGAGGTATTCCTTTTGAATCCTAAGCTTTACAAACCCTAGAATTTGGACTTCTGTTCATTTTCGTGCAAACCCTAGAGTTCATATTGTTCTTTTTGGGGTTATTTCATTAGAAGGGAATGTGAAATTGAGAATTTGCATATGGGGTGCTGCATATTGCTTAAACTGTTAAGAGTAGCTCAATTTTACGTGACAAGTCATTGTTGTTCTGCATGTCATGAAATGAAACTAATGTTTGCTCTGAGCTTGTTTTTCTTCTCATTCGAATTGTTTGAAGCTGGTGATCACCGAATTATTGTGCTTTTGTGCAAATGAGTAAGACTTGGATGAATGTATGCAAAAAAGCTCCCCCCACCTCACCCACCCTTTTCAGGCATCTTTAATATTTGAATTTTGTTTGTGCTGCCTAGTCGTGTGAACAACTGAGTTGACATGCAATCATGCATGGACCTTTTTTTTAATAATCGTGGTGTTTGGGCCAGCTTGCGCTCACCTCGACTAGTTTCAAGGGATACCTCCCTCCAACAATCCACCAAGACTTGGACAAATGAGAAGAAATCACCTAGTGTTTTTGCCTCCGTTGGGATTTGAACCTGAAACCTCATGGTTCTCACCTACTCCATTGACCACTAGGACACACTCTTAGGTGCAATGAACTTTTTTTTGGATAGCTACATTCTAGAGACCGAGTTGTTAGTTTCTGATAGATGAATGGTTCACATACTATACTTAATGGATGAGTATAGGCTACGAGCAATTACACTCACACGAAGGCACTTGCAGTGGAACATGGGATATTCATTTTATCTTGGATACATGTAATCAAAATGTGAAAAGGAAAACCATTGACAGAGTGCATGGGCAGTAACTTACCCATTTTTGTTACATTGCTGTTTAGATTTCGATGGGTTCTTTCTCTAAGCAGCTTATGCTCCAATGTGAACTCTTTCATCTTGTGTACCGTTAATTTGTACAAAGAGTCCCCATGGATATTATGGATGTTGAAGGGAAAATTTTGTCTTTTCTATTATACGCTTGCTGTTACATGATGAAACCATCTACAATTGCCTAAGAGGAAAGATCAATGTGGATCCTCCAGTAGGAGCTTACTCGATCAGTTCAGTTTTTGCTTAGTAACTATTGCATAAGAACTTTAATTTAGAGCCTGGTAGGTCTTGAATTTTTTTTAGAAAGCAAGGTGAGGTGAGAAAGGAGCTGAGGCAGTGCAATTCTCTGCCCCAGCATTGGCCCATGTTACGTAGTTTCTTACATTTGCAGACCAGTTGGTGGAGCCTGTCTTGCCCCACTTTAAACCTATAAGTATGTAAAGTATTAAGAGGCATTAGCATAGTTTATCGAGGCCTATATATTTTTCCCATATCTTCTATAGAAGCCCTGATAAGGTATACTAATGCCACTCTCTTCCTCTTCAAAGTAATTGTTCATCTAGCCAGTAATATGTGTCTGTGTCCGGCTAGGGACGTTACCTTGGCAAGATATATTTTCTTGTTTCCAACATAACTGAATCCCGATGATCCTACTTGTGAAGTTGCTTTCATTTGGCAAAGAACCCGGATTCTCTTGTGCCATATTCCTTTTTCTGCAGTTATATGTTTCACTTCTACCCTTAGTAGACTGTTTACGAAGCAGGGTTAATTTTCTTTTTTCTTTTGCATTTGTTCAAGAAAGAGAGGAACGTGATTGAGGCTGCAACCAGATAGTGTCCTAAGTTCGTAGAAGTACAAAAGGTAATAAACTGAATTCTTGTATGTATGCTACAAAAGATACTTTTTAACAAGTCGTTACCCATATCCAAACAAGGGGTATACATCTTCTGATATCCATGTATTAATATCTGTTATTTTGTATAACCATCTATGTACTAATATCAGTTGTTACTACTTTTGTTGGTATTTTAGTTCCTGCATGATGTCTAAGTGTTGTCTTGTCTTCAGGAGGCTTGTGCTGATGGAGGGAACACCTTGTAGCTTTTAAGGTGGGAATGCATGGATGTGGTGTGGAATCTGATCCCGTAGTCAATGCCGAGGTTGATTCGATGGGAGGAGTTCTTGAAGGTGGAGTTGGTATTGGTAACAAAACTTCTCCACGGAGATCAGCAATTGAGGAGGTTCAACTTGAGCTTAGGTAATGCTAGTGCGCTGCTTCACTTCCTTGTCCTGCCTATATGGAATTTAATGATTTCAGTACTTCCTCTATACTTACAGTGAGATTTGTTGTTGTTAACAGGCAGGAGTATTGTTTCCTAGAGGAAAAGAGAAGAGAATTAGAATTTCTTGAAAAAGTATGTTGGTTGGACCAGTTATTATTTGATTTTCAGAAATTATCCGCTTGCATTTTTGGCAGGACTTGATTCTTCTTATTGCAGGGTGGTGATCCGCTGGATTTCAAATTCGGGAATGCTGCTTCACTTAGTGTTCAGTCCACTTCTCTGACAGATCAACATCCCGATCAGCTTGTGACCAGGTAATTTCTCAGAGTTCTGTTGGTTTTCTAATCCTTATTATGCTTGCCTAATTTTCTTTCTGCGCTCTAGTGAAGCAAAAGGTAGTTTTGCAATTACTGCTTCACCTCATGGAGACTCAGTTGAAAGTAGTGGTCGACTTGGGGCTCCTCAACTTTGTGAACCCAACAGTGCTGACAATCTCATGCTATTTGATGGTGAAAATGAATTCACTGAAGGTGATAGGTCTTCTAGACACCCCGGTAGGAGCAATCTTACTCCATCAGAGCAGTCATTTAAGTTGGATAGAAGTCGAAACACAAAAGAATTGGGTGATTCTGCTGCTTTTGGTGTCCCTAGAAAAGCTTACAAGCGAAGATACAGGCCCCGGCCTAATGGGGATGGCACTAGATCAAGATCTACTGATGTAATTCTAGCTCGTGATGGTCATGGCACATCCTTGCCTTCACAACATTTCTCTAAAGATGTAAAAGGACTGGTTTCTGATGGAGAAAACCCAAAAGACCAGAACTCTTCTTTGAACATTGCAGTGCCTTCTAGTCCAAATGGTTGTATGCCTGTGAAGACTCTGGCTTCTGATAACCTGGTGGATTCTGAAGTAGATGGTGTTAAAGCTGCAGAGTCAACTACTTACTTGAAGACAGATGATCTGGCAGATAGCATTCCTGAAGCTAGTGCTTCCAGAGATTTGCTGGATAACCAACATGATCAGAACTCACACACAGGTGTTAAGGAAATGTCTATTCAGGAAGGTCCTGAAAGGCCTCCATCGTCACTGGGAGAAGAAGCGGTGGGTTCTGGTGGCCAGGAAGGTCAGTCGTGTACAGCTGCAGCAGGACTTGGGAAGCAAGGTAGTTCCAGCCAAATAAATGGGTTCAGTTGTGGGAAGAGTGACCAGAAAAGCATACCAAATGATGCTCAAAGCAGTGGTGCAGCATTGGGCACGAAGGGCTTAGATTCAGAATCTTCTTGCACCCGGACTACCCATACTCGAGATCGAAATAATGATGGTGAAATGATTATGAACCCAAAAAACTTGGACTCGAAAGGTGACTTGAAGGAACAACTGCCGGTGCCAGAGGGAACACCCATTATCGAAAGCAGTCTTAAAGAACAGAAAGAGGTGAAAGCTGGTGACGGTTGTGGTTTGACCAATGAAGTATGCAATTCTGGCCCCAAAAATCACCAAAATTATTTTCTCGATACATCACAGGAAGAATTTGTTAGCAGTGAACCTAATTTGCTTTCTGAGGTAAAAGATAATATTACCACTGTAGTGGAAGCAGTTGGCCCATCTCCGTCAGAAACTGAGAGGAAACCCAGTACAAATACAAGTGATAGTTTCAACCGCCAAAAAGGAAATGCTTGTATTATTGGATGTCAGGCTTCAGTTGAGTCCAGAATACCCGAGCCTTCTCAGCATGTATCACCACATGGAGTTTCAAATCTTTCCCCTGAGGCACAAGCATCTGGGATCAACTTTAAACTTGCTACCAGGGGTGATGAAGACTCAATCTTGAAAGAGGCACAGATTATAGAGGTTTTTGCTTTAATCTTTAAACTAATTCACATCTTCTTCTGGTCGGGCTTGTAAAAATCTTGCTATGAGTTCGTTATTTGGCTGGAAAGATCTAATGTTTAATTTAACAAACAGGCGAAACGTAAAAGGATTGCTGAGTTATCTGCAGTGACCTTTCCTGTGGAGAATCGTCGCAAATCCCACTGGGATTATGTACTTGAGGAAATGGTTTGGCTGGCAAATGATTTTGCTCAGGTGTGACTTAATTGACCCTTGCCGTTTGAGCCACTTTCATTCTTGCTTTTCTAATAGCTTTTTTTTAATGCCGAACTGAATGGTCGAAACTTGATTGAATTTTCATGAAGGTTCTGGATCTTTGTTTTCAGTTAGAGCCACTTTCATTTTTTATTTTCAAGTAGCTTTTTTTATGAGTTCCATAACTGGATGGTTGAAACATGATTAAATTTTCATTTAGGTTCTGGAAGTTTGTTCACTCTGTTTCTCCGAACTTACTGGAAATTTGTTCAGTCTGTTTCTCCAAACTTAGCAACTTATTTAAAAGTCTCTCATCATGTAGGAACGTCTTTGGAAAATGACTGCAGCTGCTCAAATGTGTCACCGGGTGGCTTTTACCGCGCGGTCACGATTCCAAGAACAAAATAGTAGTTGGGAGCTAAAAAAGGTAGCTCATATTATGGCCAAAGCTGTCATGGGTTTCTGGCAGTCTATTGAGGTATATAGATATGAAGTATTATTTCTTTTTTGTTATGTTTTTGCTTTCCCTTCCTTTGTTGAAAAACAAGTTTTCTATGAAGGGGTAACTAATCATGCCCTGGGTTTTTTTCTTCCCTGGTTGAGCAATTCTTTTGTCCATTGGCAGTTGGCATGGATTTATCTGCCTGTTGGTTTAGGAGTGACATAACCCCTTTCTTTTGTAAATGATATCTGGGTATGGAATAAGCGATACACTATGTTGATCTGATACGCACACATACATAGACACAGAAGCTCACACATGTGTATTTATTACTTTTTTATTGTAGTTCTTCTATATGCAGATAGAGGCTTGTATCATTATCTGATCAAAGGCCCCCCTCTAAATTTATATGGGGATAGAAGGGTGAAGCCAAGTTAAAAGTTAAAAAGTTATTTTCATGTAATTGCTGGATACATACTTATGTGTATACTCTTGTATTCCAACACTGAAATTAATGAGCTCTTTTTTTAGGCTAGACAGCGTTTGCAGCAATTTTCCATTGCATTTTATGAGCTTCATAGTATGATTGAACCGAGAATTATCAATTTTGTGATTCATTTCTCACATAAGCATTGGGTAAGCAGCCAACATTCTAAGAGAATGTACTAATTTAATCTTGTATATACATAAGCTGGTTTGGTTGAGGAGCTGCCTTGATGTATGCGATCTCAATGCAATTAAATTAAAGTTGGGAAAAGTATAATGGTTGTTCTCTAGCAAGAAAAGTTTTAAATTTTGTTGGTAATAATTAAATAGGGCAACCCATCATAAGGTAGGGATAAGGTTTGCGTACACACTACCCTCCCCAGACCCCACTGTGTGGGATTGCACAGGGTTTGTTGTTGTTGTTTGTAATTAAATAGGGCAACCATTAGAACAAATGGCAATGCTTCAGAAGCTACTAATTCCAATTAACTTCTGTTTTTCCCTGTGTACTTGCTTCCAATGAAAGGCTGGAGAGGAGATCTTTGTCCCTTAATTCGTAGTTTGTGATGCTCCTGGCAGGGGAAAAGCAAAAAACTGGAGCTGCCGATCTTTAGAAAGGATCATACCCTTGCTATTAGGGAATATGCCATGAGATTTCTGAAATACAATGACTCTGATGTTCCACAAAGCCTTGCTGAAGCTCCGGTGACTCCAGAGAGGGTGTCTGATACTGGAAGCATTGATGCGCCCCAGGAAGATCATTTCAGAGAAGTATGTATGCTTAAACGTCACTGTCTTCTGATCTCTGGTCTTTAAATTTTTCTCATATTTTTGGGAATCTTTTGAATGCTTATCTATTTCATTTTCTGGGGTGATATTTGTTGCTCTTTTATTTGTTTATGTTTTTTAATCAGCAAAAGGTAAATCCTTCTAAGTGATCCTCATGCCTTCATGCAGGAGAACCTCTTCTATGCTGTCTCCCTTGGAGCAATGGATGCCTACAGAAAGTCCATCGAATCTCATGTGCTGCACTATGAGGTAATATATCGAGAATCACTATTTCGCCTATGCTTGATTTTACATTTTCTGACTTGTTGAGTTGCAAATTGCTGGTTTCATCCAACACAGTTGGTTGACCTTGGCCTAGATAAAAGTATTATGAGATCCTGATAGAACTCTAACTTTATTATATTCAAGGTCTTGTCAGGAAGTGAATGTAATAACCTAATTGAACATTTGTTACAGGTGCAGTGTTCTCGGGTACTCTGAGTTGTGTCTAATTGTCCGTAATTGGTGTTCTTTTATTCTCTTAGGTATTACTTTTAATTGTCATCCTTCATTGGCTTTTTTCTTTTGCTGCCTAAGGGGATAAATACTAAATAATAAATGGATTTGGGGGAAGAAAAGAATGTGCAGTTTGGCAGTTTTCCTCCTATGGATTTTGTTGCAGCACTTCTTTAACATGGAATTTACAACATATGATGATTGTGTTTGTTAGGTCATTAGTTAAGGGGGGAAGTTGTTCTTTCGATGTAAATTGTTTTTGGAACGAAGTTATTTTCTTGAGCATTCTGCATATACTTCCTATGTAAAGAATGTTATTATAAATTTGAACAGTATGCCGTCCAAAGTGTAAGCTGTTTTTTCAACTGTTTGAATAATTCCTAGTTTTAAAGTGGGCCCTGTAGCACCTTTTTTATGATTAGAATATTGGGAAGTATTGAATTGTGCGTGGAGTAAGTTTCCTTAGACAACAACAACAACAACACCACCACCACCACCAACAACAACAACAACAACCCAATGGATTCCCACAAGTGGGGTCTGGGAAGGGTAGGATGTACGCAACCTTACCCCTACCCTAGAAGGGTAGAGAGGTTGTTTCCGATAGACCCTCAGCTACAGAATTGTGCAATCGGTCCTATCAGCTTTTAATTTCAAAGTCTCTAGCAAGGAAAGCCAATATAGAGATATATAGGGAACATGCCTGAATCAAGGTTACTAGGTCCCACAAAAAGCGAGACTCCACATATCCAACCTTTGAAAAATCCCTTGAAGAACAATACTATACATTCTCATTCTTTTATCTCTAAAGTATATCATGGAATATAATTATAGTTTCGAAGCTTGACAATGAAATGCACAGTAAGGAATATCCAGATAACTGATAAACATCATAACAGATGCAGGTGAACCACCGGAAAATAAAATTATAGTAAAGAAATTGAAACTGATAAGTACTTGACAAACTACATACTCTATTTCTGCAATAACCATTTCCCCTAGAACACGTCTTCAACATCAAAGCAACAACAGAGAACAAGCTAACAGAATATCATATAGCAGATAGACTCACTCTTCAAGCATCCAATAACTTCGCCTCTGAAAGTTCTCGTTGTTCTCTCTACGCTGCCTGCCTTCAACTTTTCATGATCCCTAGACAATTTTTCCATAATCCTAAATAGAAAGTAGGACAAAATTTTCGGTACAGGGGAAGTATCTAAAACTACGTATTGGTGCTGCCTTTTTTATGAGGTCTTCTACTTTTTGGTATACTTCTTGTATGCGCACTTTTGCCCTTTCTTAATGAAATTTATTACTCTATAAAAAAATTACGTACGGGTGCTGCCGTACTTTTAATTCATGATTGATATATTGCTTGTTCTTATTTGTTTTTACACAACAATAAACATCAACATGCCAGGTGCTTTTGACTGATAAAGGGAATAGAAAGAGTTGCATTTCAGATATATTCAGTCCGACCTTGTAGCCAACACCGTCCTTGTTGGCTTTAGCAGTATGTTTTTGTGTTCTAATCCCGCTTGTTGCAGTGTTGTCAAAGGCGCGCTTAAAGCGCGCTTAAGCCCTGAAGCGAGGCTCAAAACACATGGAGCGCTTCGCCTCGCTTTGTGGACGCTTTAGTGTCGCATCAAAGCTCTAAGGCATACTTTTCCTTGCCAATGAGTGTAATTCTGAAAAGGCGACATTAAACAATTGATATTTCACTTTATCGTGATTTTTTTTCAATTTCTTTGTTCATATAATTGCTATTCGCACTTAATGATTAGTCTTGGACTACGTGCATATTTTTACTTTTTCTCCCGTTGCGCCTTTTTTCATTAAAGCCCATGCTTTATTTGTGCTTTGCGCTTAAAGCCCCTACGGACCTTAAGAGCTTTTTTGCGCTTTTCGCCTTTGATAACACTGGCTTGTTGATGCTAGTCCATTATTTGAAATTTCAGAAATTTGGTATGCATGAGGAGGTGGAGACATCTGCATGCAATACAGTTCCAGGTTTCCTTTCTTTTTCTGTTCTCTTTTTATTATTTATGTTGTTGGGAGTTTGTTGCCTCCTGGTACTGTTCTTTCTAGTTGGTCATATTTCTTGCTGTATGTCTACGCAGACTTTGGATCTCAAGACTGTGCATTTGAAGAGGATGAAGGAGAGACAAGTCCATATGACATATCAGTTGCCATTGAAGGTAACAAATTGTCAAGATTTTCCCAGAAGAAAAGGAAGATCCTCATAAAGGCATATAATGGAAGATCATATGATGTTCGCACTGATGTACCATTTACACAACGTGCGGAAAAAAAACTTGGTACTCATCAATCTATGCAACTGGGCAAACGGCCAGCAAGCAATCTTAATGTGTCTATTCCAACAAAGCGTATGCGTACTGCTTCTAGGCAAAGAGTTCTTAGTCCTTACAGTGCAACAACATCTGGATGTGCTCAGTTGCCAATCAAAACTGATGCATCAAGCGGTGATACCAGTTCATTTCAGGATGATCAGAGTACTTTGCATGGGGGATCACATATGCCAAATAGTTTGGACGTTGAGTCCGTTGGCGATTTCGAAAAGCATTTACCATTTGACTCCAGTGAAGTTTCAAAACCTAAAAAGAAGAAAAAATCAAAGATTTTGGTATTTGATAAGTTGCTATATCCTCAGTAAACAACTGTTTTTTGGTTTAGAAGCATCTCCATATTCGGTTTTCTTGATGACTGCATTCTCGTTGATGCAGGGTTCCGCATATGAACAGCGATGGCAGGCTGATTCTAATTTTCAAAACGAGCAGGTGATTTCCTTTTTCTTATTCACTGTGAATCTGACTGCACTTTACTGTAAAGCTTTTGCACTTCCCAATTGGAGCTCAGTTAGGGAAGCGATCCACTTATAGGTGTTTCTCAATAGCTTGTCAAATTATTCTTTCTTTTTTTCACATAGCGGCTTGATTTATTAGTTAGTTTTTTTCCTGTTAGTATTGGACGCTAGTTTACAGAGGTTTTTGTCTTGATCTTTTGGTCCTGTTCTCTTTTCCTGCATGTCTCTGGAAGCTTGAAACAACTATGTTTCTTGATTATTTACTGGGCATTGATATATCTCTTTCCTTATGTGTGGTTATTTTCATTTTATTTCCTTTTTCTTGGGGAGGGGGGAAAAAGTTCATGTTCTTTGTTGATCTTGCTGTTGAAGTATGTGAATATGCAATGACCTTGCTGTAGCAAAATCCGAGTTATATGCAACAGATACTTCTGTGCTGTTGATGACTCAATCTAGTGATCTACAGCATGTTGGAGAAGTATGTACTATCATTCTTTTGACGATTTTAAGAATGGCAATGCTGATGTACCTTGATAACCGGATCTCTTGCGCACACACACATTTCTGTAACAATTTTGTGATTGTTTATAATTGTTTGGTTTCAGAGGGACTTTTCCAGAAAGAGATTGGAGAGCCATCAACTTGATTCTAATGGTAGTAATGGTACGGCTTTTACTAACTTTGCATCAGTTTTAGAGCTTGATACTAAATATTCTTCTTGTATAACGGCACTCTCTTTTGAAGGTTTAGTCGGTCAACATATCACAAAGAAGCCAAAGATGATGAGGCAATCACTTGAAAATTCTTTTGAAAATATAGGTGCTGGTGGTGGATTTGTCCCATCTCCAGCGGCTTCCCAGATGAGTAACATGTCCAACCCAAATAAACTTGTGAGAATGCTTAGTGGTAGGGACCAGGGTAGGAGAGCCAAAACTTTGAAGGTGCTTATTTATGCTAGAATATGTTGTTTTATTCAAATTTGCTTTTATTTGTAAGAAAAGAATGATTATATGAAGATCTATCCGCTAAAAGAATGAATTTGCTTGTTACAATCTCATGCAGACGTCTGCTGGACAACCAGGTTCAGGAAGTCCATGGTCACTATTCGAGGACCAGGTTGGTTTCTTTTTTATCTGATAATGTACCTACTTCTGTTTCTTTTTTCATTGTAGTTCTTCTGGTATGAGGTGTATAAATGGATTTGACTTCAAAATTTTAGGCACTCGTGGTCCTGGTGCATGACATGGGTCCAAACTGGGAGCTTGTAAGTGATGCTTTCAACAGTACTTTACAATTCAAGGTGAGCATAATCATGAGGTTTCTTAGCATCTTTTAGCCAGACTACTCTAGCAGCAGTAGATGATTTTAAATCTTTCCTATATGTACATTTTCTTACTGCTTTCTAGTTTTCTTTTCTAAATTTTCTTTTACCCTATCTTTTCACTGCTTGCTAAAGATCTGTCTTGAGTAAATACAGTGTATCTACCGCAAGCCAAAAGAATGCAAAGAACGACACAAAATACTGATGGACAGAAATAGTGGTGATGGTGCTGATAGTGCTGATGATTCAGGATCTTCTCAACCTTATCCTTCAACGTTACCTGGCATTCCCAAGGTTCAGGATTGCTTTTGCTTTCTCTAGTACTTTGATGTCAAAACTTCTTTACCCTTTTTCTGTAATTTGAATGAACGTGCTAAACATCATTCAGGGAAGCGCTAGGCAACTGTTTCAGCGTTTGCAGGGGCCAATGGAAGAGGATACGCTTAGATCTCATTTTGAGAAAATGATCTTGATCGGGCAGAAATATCTTTTACGGAAGAATCAGGTATATTCTTGCATTAGCATTTCTCCGTAATATTTGTCTAGCTTCTTCGCCATATTAGAGTGAGCCCCTATTTTGTGGTCGTTGAACTGCAATTTGCTGGTTTGTTATCTGCCTGCTTAGTATACATATAACAACTTTATTTTCTTCCCTCATATTACGTGTTGATGAAATTACTATAGGAGGTGTCTTTGGTAATTGGGGTGGTCATTCGGTTTCTATCATACTAGGACCAAAAGGGGATTAGGTTTTCTGCAATGTATTGCTCAAAACAATAGAGCTATAATACCTGATGGGTCAGAATTGTTAAGTCTTTGCAGTAATACGGGTTGACTAATGTCCCAAACATCCACAAAATGTAAAAGTGCACTTTGAGACATCTAATGAAACCAAACACCTAGCTTGATCTTTTCATAAGGTAAATAATTTATGAATGATGGAAAACTCTCCCGCATATCAGCAGTATACCAAAAGGTAGAGAACCTGTCACAGAATATGATCCTTAAAAAATACACCCAAACTTCTATGCAAAACGAAATGTCATGTGTATACAAAAAAAAATCTAGAATGAGAGACTATTCCTTGATGTATATAGTCATTTTCTATTCCTTCACAATTCTCCCAATAGTGTTCGGCCAACTTACGCGCGCCTCGATTATTCCATTAGGTCTTGGTACCTCCTACCAGCACAGGTACCGGGTACTAGCATAAGTACAGTCTTAAGCAGATGGGAAGAAATCACTTAGTGTTTTTCATGGATATTCTCCCATTTCTCTCCTCGATAACACCCACATGAGTATTAGTGGGGCACATCCCACGCCCTTCCTCTTCTCTTCCTTTCAAAGGCCCAACTGAACAGGGGTCCGTAGTCGTGGTGTTTGACATAATCCATTGTAGTCCCGACCATCTTAAAGATGGCGGCAACCCGCCTGGCAATGCAAGAGATGATCCACGTCTTCAGATTCTTTTTACACAGAATACACCAATTGACATGCAATCCTCTTTCTCCTTGCTGCCAACCAAGTAAAAAAACATACTTTTTCTTGGTGCCATGGGAATCCAAACTGATAAGTTCAGGAACCGACTCTTCCCTAACTAATACCTGTTTGGCCAAGCTTTTTGTGAATTAATAATTGCATTTGAATAGTAGCAGAAGTTGTTCTTTTAGCTTTTAAGCAGAAGCTGAAAAAAGTAGCTTCTCCACATAAATTAAATGCATTTTTTTTTTGGAACAAGAATATCCATATCAAAAATTCATATTTATCGAACAAATTAATACCCTTTCTAGGTTTCAGAATTATCCCTTAAATTTCATATTGTTATTTTAACTATGTTATATTAACAGTAAGCGAGAGAAATGATTAAAGTGAGAATATTTAAATATATGAGATTATGTACGTTGTCACTAGTAGGATTTGATTTAAAGAAAACTAGAAGGTTTTGTTTATTTCAGCCAATTAAAATATTCAACATACATTTTACTCTTCTTTCTTTGACAGATTATTATGGGAGTACCACTA
Organism: Nicotiana undulata; assembly: GCA_005239495.1. Classification (NCBI taxonomy): domain Eukaryota; kingdom Viridiplantae; phylum Streptophyta; class Magnoliopsida; order Solanales; family Solanaceae; genus Nicotiana; species Nicotiana undulata. The sequence goes on from ML268982.1 coordinate 29,815, forward strand.
ATATTCTTTAGTCTAATCTTTCTACCTTCTTTTTTGTTGTAATTTTTAAGTTATTTGTGGTTTAGATTTGCTTCTCTACTTGTTTGGTAGGCATATTCCACTAAAAATTATATTTAACAGCTGTTAAACTATATTAGAAATTTTAAATCATAATATGCAGGCTCATTATTTATTTAAATAATGTTAATCTTTTAAATGATGCTCATATCTTATTAAATTTAACGTTAATTTATTAACAGAGATATGTCTGACCAATTTTTGTGATCCTTCTTGCTAATTGATAAATAGGGAACAACTTATATGCGTACTCTTTTTTGTAATTTGAAACTTGAGCATTTTTTGAAATGTTGGCCAAATTAAAAAAAAACGAGAAAAACACTTTTCAAGAGATTTAGCTAAACAAACTGATACCACTTTCTTAAGAAGCACTTTTAGTAGGTAGCATTCTTCAAACTAAGCTGATTTTGGCAGCTTGGCCTAACAGGCTCTAAGAGCTTATAGTTATATGACTTTAGAAGACTCCTCTCGCCATACCTACTTTCACGAGTCCTTGAATTTCAACAACCTCCCAATTCTATGGATGCCTTCTAAATTTTAGATCAAGTCTTCCCTCTTGTAACCTCTGGATCTGTGGTACTGTCGTCTTCTTTTGGCATGGTATTCTGTAAATATTCAAAAATGTGATTCTCAACGTATTTTCCTCACACTACCTCTGGCTCTAGCAGTTAACTATGCTTCTATACCCTATCCTGGGTATGCTGATGATGATGCTGAAGTCTTCTCATCCTTGTATCATATTCCTCTAGGGACTGTACAGTTAGTCTTCCATCTCCTTTCCACTTTTCCACACTTTTTTACTATCACCTCCTTCCCTAGGGTGTGCTCCTCAATCCCAAATTTCCACAACCACTTCCAGAGGGCTCTTAGTGATTTATATTTATGAAGGTTAAATTGTTTATCCAACTAGGAAATTACCGAGGGAATGTCAGCACAATTCACTAAGGAAGTGGACTTTAAATTAAGACTGCATTGTATTTGCGTGAAGAATAGTTTGAAATATTCTTGCATAGAAAGTAGTTGCGGGGTATGTTACTACTTGTGAGGTCCCAAGTTAATTCATCAGTAAAGGAAAAATCATTGTCTTATGCATAAAACATGTGTATTTCCTTGCTTAGCGGACTTTGACAGGACATGTTACTATATCACTTACTGAAGGAAACGGGAAAATAAATTTTACTGAATTTGGCATATTTTACAATAAGAATGATGTACTTGTTGGGTTTAGTTTAAAACTTCAGATTTCAAAGCAATTGAACAAAAGCGTGGTGTGATTCAACATCGAAACCTTATTACTAAATTGATGTCTCCCCTGGGTACTGAAAATTCTACATCACTTCAAAGTTTTGCAAACTATCATGGAATTAAACTTATGATTCTATAAGGGAACTCTGGGAAAGAGTAATAGAGCCTAGACTTAGAGACACTATAAGGCCTCGTTTGCACTTAACAGAGGTCTAAATCTTAATCATTCAGATCTCAGACATTAAGTGCGTTTGTTTTTAAAATCTGAATCTTAATCATTAAGTACTGTTTTTTTTACTTCACAATCACTTAATGGGTCTGAACAGGTCTAAGATCCATAACAGAGACGTAGTTTCATTAAGATGCTATCATTCATATTTATTATTAATTGTCGCCACCACCTACCATTATAAACTACCACCACCCACCACCACCTTCCTCAATCACAACTACCGCCACCACCCGCCATTATTAACTATCACCCCTCACCACCACCATCCTCAATCATAATCGTCACCATTACTAATCACCACTAGCTACTACCTTGAACCACCACCATCAACCAAACCTACCACCTACCACCAACCACCGTCTCTAGTTGGCATTCACAAGCACCACCGTTAGCCATCACCACCAGCAACTACTATATTTTTAAAAAGATTATATATTTTATTGATAGAATATTAGATTAATTAGTATTTCATTTGAATTTTATGTTTATTAATTTTTACATTCAAATATTAAAAAACAAACAGTCTTAATCATTTAGTATTCAGATCTTAATACACATCTTAATATTCAGATATGTATTCAGATTTAGATGTCTCAATCTTAATACACATCTTGATATTCAGATGTGTATCCAGATTCAGACGTGTTAAACTTAAAAAAACAAACGAGGCCTAAGATTGATTGAGAATCAGTTTTGGAGTCATGCTCGGTAGATCTGCAACATAAGCCATATTCTTGCTGAGAAGATTGATGAATATTTATTGCGTGAGAAAGAAAGATCTATGCATGGTGTTCATTAACCTAGAGAAAGAAGATTTAAGCATGGTGTTCATTGACTTAGAGAAAGCATATATCAGGAAAGGTCCTTTGGTGTCTGTTGGAGAAGAAAGAAATTCATTTTTAAATGTACGAACGCCATAAACAATATGTACGAAGGAGTTGCCACTAGTTTGAGAAAAGTAGTAGGAGATACAAATGAGTTCCTATAGGCTATAACCATGGGTTAACACCAAGGATTAGCATTGAGCCCGTACTTGTTTAACCCAGTTATGAATAGCTAACAAACATAGTACAAGATGAGATCCCCTCATCTTTTATCAACTCCCCTCAATTTCAACTCCCCTCATCTTTTGGTTTTTGGAAACATATCTAGAGTCTTTGGCCTCAAATGCAAGGCGGCACAACAATAAAGTTAGGTGATGGAAGGAAGATTTTTTTTTTTTGGCCTGACGAATGGTTATAGCAAACCTCTTTAAAAGACACTTTTCCTGGACCTTTTTAGCTTCCTTTGGATACTGGAAAGTCTGTACAACAGTGCTGGGACAATGGAGATTGGTGTTTTCATTTTAGACTGGCAATGTTCTGATTGGAGATTCCAAGACTGGCCAAACTGTTACTCCCTTTGTTTCAATTCAGATGACACACTTTCCTTATTAGTCTGTTCCAAAAAGAATGACACATTTCCATATTAGAAATAATTCAACTGTAAACTTTTCATTCTACCCACTTTACACTCAATGAGAAACTTTTATAGCCACACAAATATTATGGCCCCACTAAGGTTTTGCCCCCTAAGTTTTTAGCACTACATGTTTCAAAAGTCTTCTTTTTTCTCTTAAACTTTGTGCCAAGTCAAACAACATCATCTAAATTGAAACGGAAGGAATACATGATATTGACAGAGTATCTTAAAATCTGGAAGCTCTCTTCTTTGGAAGGTTTAAGTCAAGGTCTATCCTCTGTAAAATCTTGTAAATTCTTGCTACTGCTAGATCAACAATGGTGTCAACAATTTTCAACGATGGCCATGGAAAAACATATGGAATCAAAAGCTCCCCATAAAGATTCATGCTTTTTGTGGGAAGTGACTCATGATGCTTGTCTAACACAATCTAAACCCCAAAGATCAGGCTTTGCATTGTGCAATAGGTGCTACTTATGCAACAAACAGGAAGAGAACGGATGCCACTTATTTCTACGATGTTGGGTTGCTAAACAGTTTCGGGACTTAACTTTGGGTACACATCGAATCAAAATCTTATGGTTGAAATGGAAAAAGTGTTACCGGGATATAATGTGATAGGTGGATGCCTGCCAAAGTAAAAGGTGAGTTATGTGGAACAGTTATTAAACTAAAAATGTTATATAGGAGTGAGCCTTAGGCGGCTAAAGTAGCACATTCACGAGATGGTTGTTACGGAGATGTGGATGCTAAGATGCATGTTTAGTCATACAAGATTAAAAGTGACAGCATTTGCTAGAAGGTGCATGTAGCACACGTTGACGATAAAATGAGAGAAGGTAGTACATGATGGTTTGGCCATATTGATCTCTAGATGCACCGATCTGTAAGTGTAAAATCATGGTGAATGAAGGTGTTAAAAAGGAACGAGATTGACTCATCTCATGGAAGGAGGTTGTCTCAAAAGACCTACAATCTCTTGGAATCAATGCATGCTTAGCAAAAGACGGACACACAGAAAGAAAAAGATTTAATATAAGCGAAATCAATTAATTGAGAATATGTAATAGTCATGTTAATATGTGTGCTTTAGGTCCCGTGCTTTCTAGGAGTCTTTTGGCCCGATTAGTGATTCTTATTCCACTAGAAAATATAGAGAACTTTTTTACTTTTCAGTTTCTTGATTTTGCTTGACTTTTGATTCAAAGGAAAAAAGGCGTGGAGCGACAATTCAATCAATCCTTTGTTTTGAAAGAACTCTATTTTGAATTTTTATAATTTTGGTTTGACATGAATTTAGCCCTATTAGAGATTCTTATTCCAGTAGGAGATAGATAGAATAGTCCTTTTTATTTTTGTTCGTACAAAGTTGGCTTGAGATGAATTTAAATGGAGAACTTGATATGTGAGAATTCATATAGCGGACTCCAACTTGTTTGGGACTAAGGCATAGTTGCTATTGTTCCAAAAATTTTGGTTATCTTTATGTCTATCTAAATCTATCCTAGAAAATAGGACAAATTATTTGAGGAGTAGAAGGGGAGTGGGAGGCGATTGGGTGTTAGTGTTTTGTCCAGCATTGTCTGTTATTGGAAAGTTATAATAACTCTAGTTAGTCACTGTAATATTTGCTTACTATGTCAGTGAATTTTATTTCCTTAAACGTGTGTTGATATTACCTCTTTGTCCCAATCAAATGTCTGTTTATTTAACACAATAGTTAAATAAGATCTGATATGTCTTGTTTATGCAAATTAGGGAAGAAGAAACTGTGAACATGTTTGTTTTTATAGAGTGAAAAAGAGAGATTATTGATAAGTGTAGAGTGGCTATCCAGGACTGTTTTTGCTATTTTGTGTGATATCGATACACTACATAATTTTTTTATTTGGTACCTCAAAATGAATGGTTGATACTGGGATAAAGGTAATGCATATCAAATTTGAAGAATATGCCATTTGGGTGAGTGCATTATAATTTTGGGTACCAGAGACAAGGAATTAAACCATTCTTCTAATATACCAATTACAAGCTTTCATTCTCAGTCCCTGCATTACCCTCAATTCCTTCCCCCA